>VMDO01002493.1:0-138832 GCA_007922755.1 Pedetes capensis
TGTATGAACTACCAAAACTAAACCCTGAAGTTATAAACCAATTAAACAGGTCTATAACAAGCAAGGAAATTGAGGCACTAATAAAATATCTCCCAACAAAGAAAAGCCCAGATCCTGACAGGTTTACAGATAAATTCCATCAAACCTTTAAAGAAGAGTAAATACCTACATTCCTCAAATTATTTCATGAAATATAAAGGGGATGATACTTCCAAATTCATTCTGCAAAGCCCGTATCACCCTAATACCAAAATCAGATAAGGACACTACAAAAAAAAGAGAATAATAGGCCAATTTCCCTGATGAACTTTGATTCAGAAGTCCTCAATAAAATTCTTGCAACCAAAATACAACTACAAATAATAAAGATCATACACCATGATCAAGTAGGCTTCATCCCACATATGCAAGGCGGATTCAACATACACAAATTAATGTAATTTAACATATCATGAGACTGGCAGACAGAAATCACATGATCATCTCAACTGACGCTGAAAAAGCTCTCAACAAAGTTCAACATCCCTTTCTGATAAAAGTCCTAAAGAAAGTAGGAATAGAAAGAACATATGTCACCATCATAAAGGCCGTATATGACCAACCTATAGCCAACATCATATTAAATGGGGAACAATTGAAAGCATTCTCTCTAAGATCATGAACAAGACAAGAATGTTCACTTTTAACTCTCTTATTTAACATCATGATTGAAGGCCTAGATAGAGTAATCAGCCAAGAGAAAGGAATAAAAGGAATACAAATATGGAAAGGAGTCAAATTATTCCTATTTATAGGCAACATCATACTATACTAAAACTAGAAAACTCTTAGAACTAGTTAATGCCTTCAACAAAGTTGTTTTTGTCTGAGTTGCTGTCAAGTCAAGCCTAACTCATAATGACCCTATGTACAACAGAACAAAGTACTCTCAAATTCTGTGCCAGGCACATCACCTTTTTTATTTTTAAGCCCATTATTGTGTATCTGCACAAACAGCCTATATTAATAACTCTTTTAGAATATGGAAAAGGACCCACACTTGAGAAGGAAGCACTGTCAAATATATTACCAGAAAATGATCCCCACCAACACCCAGGCTGGAAGGCATTTAAGGAACTACTGGGGAAGATTTGTCTCCTTGAAGTAGAGTTGACCTTGATGATGGGAATGGGATAAAAACCTAGGGCCTCCACTTACTGATGTGGTGCAACTCAAAATGAGAAGAAACACAGGCATAACAAGATTGTGCACATGGCAGAGTCTCGGGGAGTGTTTCATTCTGTTGTACGTAGGGTCACCATGAAGAAGATCTGACTTGATGGGACCTAACAACCACCATCACCTATCAGAAAATGAATTTTGAAACAATCTGAATCCTCCTAGACAGAGTACTGGGGGGAATTTGATTAAAATATACTATATACATGTACAAAGATGTCATAATGAAATCTATTATTTCTTACAATTCATATATGCTAATAAAAATTTTAAAAATGTATGATGACCCTCTCAGTTTGATTACCAAATAAATCTGATGCCCCAAATTAGAATATTATGAACAAATGAATGAAAGTGTTAAATTTACCTGCTTCCTTATTTCATCCCAGCATTATGTGCTAGAAATTGGCCCATTATTCTTAAGGTAAAGCGTCAACTGGAATATTTTCATTGGAAAATCTTTATTTCCCATTCTTTTTGACTCTTCTTAAAGGAACTGATTCTCACCAACATTAAACAAAATTTTACTGCTAAGCAAAAACAATAAGAATGGCAGGTCACTGGGAGCTCAAATATTTTATATACTTATTTTGTTAGGAAACAGATATATTTACAGAAACAAATGAAGGTCATGGAGATTAAGGGTCAATGACATATCTCTTGTTCAGTTTTTGTTTTAACTACATTAAAAAACAAATATACTTAATTTAACTCAATTTTAGTTTGATCATAAATACTAAATATTCATATCCAAAGGTCTGCTTTCTTACATACTTGAATTGGATTATTCTCCTACCTTAGGGCCTTTGCACCTGCCATTTACTCTGTCTAGAATACTGTTGTCTCAGTATGACTCATTCCCATTTGCTTCATGCCTTTCTTTGAAAGCTAACCACTATACCATCAATGCCTTTCAGGCCTCTCTTAAAAATCACTCTATCAGGTAGTCTTTCCAATATAAAATTACAAATTACAACTCTGTCATCCATCCAGCATTTGGTGTCTTTCCTATCGCTTCCTCATGACACCCACCACCACCAAACATAGGATGTTCATGCTTTAAAAAATAAATTGTTGTCTGTGTATTGTTATGAGACCAACATCCTATTTCATTCATTGTTAAATCCTGAGCATCTAAAGCACTGCTCACATGTGGTGACAGCTTAATTAATAAATCTGCAGGACAGAGGAATTCAGATAGTCTCTGAAAGTTCACCATGAATTCAGGATAAAACCATACCCAGAATTAGTTTTTAAATAATCTTTGTGTTTAGCTGGGCATGGTGGAGGATGCCTATAACCCCAGCAACTGTGGAGGTAGAGTCAGGAGGATTACAAGTTTGAGGCCAGAAGCAGCCTGCACAACTGAGTGAGATCCTGTCTCAAGATAAAAATTTGAAAATTGGGAAGCTGGGTGTGCAGCTCAGTGATAGAGTGCTTGCAAAGTATGGGCAAGGTCATGGGCTCAGTCCCCCAGCACTGCAAAAAAAATTAAAAAGAAGAAAAGAAAAAGTAAAACCAACTTTGTGTTTAAATAAACACTATTTCTGAACAATCTTGTTATTGACCCCTTGCCATTTTATTATTCAAATATACAGAAGAAAATTTTACAATATTTATTTATTTATTCATTCATTCATGCATTCACTCACTCATTCTTTTCCTTTGTGGTGCATGGGGTTTGAACCCAGGGCCTTGCATATACTTTGCAAGTCCTTACTACTGGACTTCATCCCCAGCCTTTTGAGTTAGGGTCTTGCTAAGTTATTCAGGCTGCCTCCAGCTTCAAACTCTTGATCCTCCTGCTTTAGCTTCCAGAGTTGCTTGGGATTATAGGCACGTGCCACTATGCCCAGCAAATTTTATTCCCTCTAAAATGTAAACTATAGAACTAAAGGCTCTGTGGGCCAAAACTTGACAAAGGTGGGAAAATTAGCGCAATCAACAAAATCTTATAAATATTGAAATTGTTTTTACATGGAAAAAGTTAATTATTTTACAAGTGGAAATTGTGCATCAATCAATAGTTTGCTTCTCAGTAACTTAAAAGTTATATATATATATGTTTGAGTTATACCTGCATATATATGTCATTTAAATTATATATGTTATGTTATATATAATTAAGAGATTTAACTCAGTTGGTAAAGTGCTGTTCTGTACCCTCTGAGGACCTGGGTTAGATTCCCCAGCACTGTAAAAACAGGAGAAGAATGTGGCAATCCACTCCCAAAACAATCAACCATTGAAAACCTTATGAGGGTCGCTATGAGTTGGACTTAACTCAATGGCACCTAACAACACCAACAAATTTGTATGTCTGAGTTGTATATGTTGCATATGGCTGAGGTGTATGTAGCCACAGTGATGATTGAGAATTTTTGCTTCTCACAGACATGAATTTCTGAAATAAAAAATAAATGTTTCTAGAAGATAAGAATAACAACTATTATCTGAGCAGTTTCTATGGTCCATGAGATGCATTCGTATTAGCCACTGCTCCACAACAATTCTGTAGACTTGATATTGCTTTCTTATTTTTATAAATTAAAAAAAGAAGCGAAAGTACTTGGATTTTTGCACTGAAGTAAAGTTGAAATTATAAGAGAACATTTCCGTTCCTTCTGAACTCTGGTTACATTAATGCACTTTAGATTTATTAATTTGTTTGAGTTATCACCACATGCAAGCATTTCTTTGGAGTTTAGCAGTCAATAAAACAGATTGTGATCCTGATACAAATAAATGATTGAATATTAAATAGATGGGCAATGTGGCAAATCTCCTTTATAGAAGAGTTCTGAATAATTTATATAAATATTCCTTCTTAAGAATGCAGAGCTTAACTCATGATCCCTTGACTGTGGGCTAAGTTTATGGGCTTATTGATTTGCTGCCCAGGAGTACAGTATGCAAATAGGAGGGGGGGAAGAATGACTTTACAGTGGAGAAATTTGGCAACACTAACTCAGCCAGGGGATGAAGGTTGTCAGGGATGAGTCACAGTGATAACTGGTGCACTTGATTGTATGTAAGGAGAAGGGAGCGTCTTCTTTATGGTCCTCCCTCTAACACAAAACCCCAATCTAGATATGAGAAAAACCTCCACTAGATCCAAATTGAAGGACAGCATGCCAACTATCTGACCAGTATTCCTCAAGACCATCAGGGTAATCAAGAACAAGGAAAGCCCTACCTGCTCATCCATGTGTACTGCTGTGTTATTGACAATAATAGTCAAGGTATGGAAACAACCTCAGTGTCCATCATAAGATGAGTGGATAAGGAAACTCTTGTATAAATATATACTGTGGAGTTTTATTCAGCCATAAGGAAAGACAAAATTATGGCATTTGCTGGAAAAATGGATAGAACTAGAGATCACTATTTTAAGCGAAATAAGCCAGATCTAAAAAGATAAACATCTCATGTTTTCTTTGATATATGGATGCTAGACTTCAATATATATTCAGAGTCAAAATATAAGTCATGAAAGTAGTAAGAACCTATGTAGAGAAAGATAACAGAGAGAAGAAAAGGAGGAGGGAGCAAGAAGAAAGGGTAATGGGAGAAAGGAAAGGAAATATCATATATGTTGCCCTTAAGGCAAAATCAGGATGTATACAGATTACACACAAGCAAGACTTGCAAGTAGGATGGGGACCATTGACGGGGAGGGAGAGGATAGAAGACAGGGCATAAAAGGTCATGGGGGAGGTGAAGATGAGCAATGTACAAGGAAGTGCATGTATGGAAATGTCATAATGAGACCCATTAAGTTTTACACAAAAAAAATTAGTAATAAAAATAAAAAGGAAAGTCAAAGATACAGACACATAGGAACATAAAGAGACATGACAATTAAATCAATGTGGAGGCCTAGATGGGATGTTGGGACAAAAAAAAGATATTAGGGAATAATTAGTGAAATCTAAGTCAAGTGTGGAGTTGAGTTAATAATGTCCAAATGTTGGCTCCTTAGCTCTGACAGCCATTCTATAACCAGACAGTTTAATATATATTAGATATATTTCATAGATAGATGGATGATAGAAGATAGATAGATAGATAGATAGATAGATAGATAGATAGATAGATAGATGAAATATATTGTTGTTGTTAAGTGCCATGGAGTCAGGTCCAACTGATAGTGAACCTCATAGGGTTTTCAATGCCTGATTGTTTCTGGATTGTTTTGGGGAGTGGACTGCCACATCCTTCTCCCATTTTTGCAGTGTTGGGTATCTAACCCAAATCCCCAGAAAGTGTGGAGCAGCACTCTCCCAACTGAGCTAAGAGCTAAAACCTAGCTATATATAGAAAAGAACTAATAGATCTGTCCTAGAAGAAGTGCAACAAGGGTGCTCCTTGGAAGCAAGGATGGCCAGACTGCATTTTATGTATTCCGGACATGTAGTCAGGAGGGACCAATCCCTGGAGAAGGGCGTCATGTTTGGGAGAGTGGCAAGTCAATGAAGAAAAAGAAGGTAAACTCTCTTCTAGATGGATTGACACAGTGTCTGCAACAATGGGCTTAAACATAAATAAGATCGTGTGCCTGGCACAGACCTGAGGAGTGTTTTGTTCTGCTGCACATAGGGTTGCTATGAGTCAGACCTAACCAAACAGCACTTAACAACATATGTAGGGGTGTGTGTGTGTGTATGTTTGTGTGTGTGTACACATTCATACACACATGCACACATATATTCAGTCTCCTGGACAGAAATGCAAAGAGGACTTACTTCAATTCCTGACCAAGTGCATTTACTGACCGCCCCCTTAAAAGTAACACAAAATGCCCCCAGCCAAGATATTCAAACTGGAACAAAGGACAGTGGTTTACCTTGGCCCCATTGGGATGACTCCACTGGCTAACCAGAAGAGCCTGGAGAGTATAACCACCCAGATGAAAGATTTGAGCTTTTCTAGTTTCAGAGCTGGATGGGAGCTTGAAAATCTCAGCTGAGCTTTGGAGCAACAGTGAAGCTTTCCTGCTTAGGAGTGAGAAAAGGCTCATTAAGATTCTCCCTTACTTGAGGTGAAACTCCAAAGGAGTTCCTGTGGAGATATTGGGAGTCGCCTCCGAACCAGAGGAGTCCTGGGGGCAGTAAGCCATAGGAAAGCAATCACAAGACACATCTTGGGGTGCAGAAGCAGAACAGCTTAGCTGCTCAGTGATTGAGGCCACCAAGGGAGTGATTCCTGCCTGCAGAGACCAAGGCACCGAAGGCACTGTGGTCTCCAAGGTGCCATTTGGGTGTTGTAGACTCAGGTTTATGGGGGGTTTTGTTGTTAATTAAATCTCTCTCTATAGTGCATGTTAAGAGTGTTTACTAGGTAAGATATATTTTTCTCCTCTGGGACACACCAATGCATTTTTTTCCTCTCTCATAATGCAAACTTGCAGTCTGTGTCTCTGAAATGTGGAATGTAAGCATTCAGGTATCATCCTCAATTTAAGAGAAACCCAAACTAGGAAGCGAGGGCTCTAGGTAGCAGCGCTATGAGAAATACATTCAATTTTTGCCTTGATTATTTTGTGTCTCCTGTCTTATCTACACTGATCCAAAGAAGTGGGAAAAAATGTTTTTTTACTTTGAAAATGAGATCTGTCTTTCTGAAAAAGAACCAAAAGAGACATACTTCAGGCAAAGTAAAAAGTATATCCCTTTCTACAAGGCGCTGTCCATTTGCTGCTCTTGTGTGTGATTGCTTTCCCCAGGTGTAATAATTTATTGCCTATTAGTTCACTATTTCATCGGCTCACTTTTCTCTCTGGCTGCACCAGTGACTCCATTAGTGGTAATGAACTGTGTCGTGGGTAATCACACCATCAAGACCCATTTGCCTTAAACCCCAAAGCTTGAAACCTCAGCTCTGAGTCCTGCTAAGAGAAAAAGAGAAATGACCTGCAAAAACAGAGACCTGAGAACCTCTGGAGATATTAAGTTTAAGCTTAATAGTGAGTCATTAATAAATAAGATGCAGTATAATTATCAATATGAAGCCCATTTAATAATTAATACCTTGCAAACAAAAGAGAAATGAAATACCAAGTGGAATTAGACTGAGGTTATATTTGGTTCCCCTTGAAGATCTTGCCTTGAAGGGGAATTCACAAACTGTTCAAAATTATGAAAGAGGTATCTCCCTAAATTTCAAGTAGTGAGCCACTTAGTAGATAGTAGTCTTAACACTCATCAACCTCTGATCTTATAAGTTTACCCATACTTGATTCTAAAGGTACAACTCCTCCCATTTAATTATAACTTTTCACCTTTCAATGATATATCCAAAGGTGTAGATGCATGTATGCAATTAACAAAAATGAAAGTAGCTGAAACAGAGCATCTTTCACTTATTATTATTTGGGATTTTTAGGCTGGTAATTGTAGGCAGTAGCTTCCAGTTTCTACTGAAAGCCCTACTTTTTAATAAGCTACACCACTGATATTTAGCAAGGTAGATTAAATACTGTCCTGGTGATTTCATGGAGTTCTGTAAACAAGCCTGTATGATCAGGTTAATTAGTTTAATGTCAATTAGTAGACCAGAAATTTCATCCTAAAAGAATCACTTGCCCGAGATCAAAAGTAATGCATTGGAAGTCGGACACTGTGATTCACATCTGTAAACTCAGCAACTCAGGAGGCTGACTCAGGAGGATTCCATTCTCAAGGGCAGAGACAGCCTGTTCAACTTAGCAAGACTTTGACTCAAAATAAAACTTAAAAATGAACTGAGGAGTTGCATCTCAGTGGTAGAGCACTTGTCTAACATGCAGGAGTCCCTGGGTTCAATCTCCAAATACTACTACTACTACTACAAAAAAGTAATAGATTGGAAATTCTGCTCCTGATCCTTCTGATCCCTCAGCTTGTCATTTTTAAATTCTGATTCCTAAATATACATGTAAACATATGAAACCCTCCTTGCTATTTTGCAAATGACTATATCTAAAGTAATATCATATTTATTTATATAACACTTATCATCAATCCCCAATAATATTTAGCAGTTAGATGTCAATAATTGGAAGAACAAAGGACAGTAGCATTTGCCAATCACTGTATGAGAAGAAAATCTAGTCATTTCCCAGCATAACGGGCCAGCCAAATCTTTGGTAAAGGGAGAGAACAAGCTTTCGCCATTATTCATGAACTTGGCCTTTTCACTATGCTGTTCCCCTGTGCCAGCCCACTCCCCCCTACCAAGAGATTAGAAGGAAGTTCTGTCCATTGCTTTCAGCCTACAATGAGTTATAACTTTCACCAAAAAACTTGTACACCTTGTTGTTGTTGTTAGGTGCAGTCGAGTCAGTGTTCAACTCATAGCAACCCTACATACAATAGGCGAAACACTACTGTCAGTGCTTCTCTGCTATTCATAGGGTTTTGAGTGGTGGATTGACTTTTGGGAATGGGCTGCTGGTCCTTCTCCCAAGCCTACAGCACCTGGTGTTCCCAGGTGGTCTCCCATCCAAATACTAACCAGGTCCGACCCTGCTTAGCTTCTGAGACTGGACGCCACAGTGCTATGGCTACAGGCCTTGTACACTTCAGCCTACAACAAAACCAGAGGTACCTCAGGATGTTTCTAGGGTTCCCAGCCATAATGTGTATATGAGTGTTTTAATGTCCTCTTCTAGAAGAGTAACCACTTACTAAAATCTGCGATCTCTTAGGAATGGCATGTTCATTTAGTCATGAATCCATATTTTTGCCATCTCTCTTTTCAAGGTCCCAGATCTCACTTTCTTCCACCAGGCATCTACCAGCATGCTAGAAACACGGTTATTATTAACATGCTTTTAAAATTGAATATGTGGGTCTATGTTTGTATTTCAGATTCTGTTTGAGACACTTGGCAATTCTGCTCACATTATCTATACCTTAGTCAATTTTTACTAAAAACACATTTTAAGATGATACCAATAAAAATATATCCATTGGAAATTGTTTTAGCCATAATCAAAGCAATCAAACCTCAAGATTCATGATCCCATAGATCACAGCCTGCCTTTTTGATAAACTCTCAGTAAGTCTTGGAGATTAGAAACAAGGTAGCCTGTGATACACACACTCCCCAAAAATTAAGTGTATTTTTATTGAACAATGGTAGATGGTATGTGTTTTCAAAGGTCAAATGTAATTGGAAAATGAAAATAAATAAATGAGTAAATGAATACTAGAGCAAGGACTGTGTCTTAAATTTTATTACTTAACAGGTTTAATACTTAAAGTATTTTTAAAAGGGCACAATGCTTATCATCAACGATTTCTCCCTAGTTGAGTTGAACAATACAAGGAAGCCTTAGAGTTCAGAAATTTCCATACTTCAAAGGTCAGGCAGGCAGTGGGCACCATTTATGATAATCAAAAGGAAAATGAAAGGCAAATAAAATCACCATAGGAAATATGAACTGGGCGTAAACTTATCAAAGAGAAGTCATCTAGTCAACAGAATTAAGTTTGGATCCCAGACCTGTGTAGTCTCTACGTAGTCTAAGAATAGCAATAAAACACCACATTTACCTCACTTCAGTAAATGCCCTCCCTGCTCTTTGATACAGATTTGAATACTAGCCATTGTTCAAAGTTTAAGTGGTCAAATTTCTTTCCAGGAGCCATTGATTCTTACTCTGTTCCTTTCTTGATTTCCTAAGTTCTATAAAACATTAAAAAAAAATACTGTAGAGCTATACAACACAAATAAACATATAATGCCAATTTGTGTTACTGCATGTTGTTGTTAGGTGCCATTGAGGTTGGGTCTGACTCATTGTGACCCTGTCCACAACAGAAGGAAATACTTTCTGATTCTGTGCAAGGAACATGATCATTTTTATGTTTAAGCCCATTGCTGTAGACACTGTGTCAATCCATCTAGTTGAGGGTTTTCATTTTTTTTGTTGTTGTTGTTATTGGCCTGCCACTCTCCCAAACATGATGTCCTTCTCCAGGAATTGGGCCCTCCTGACTACTTGTCCAAAATATATAAAATGCAGTCTAGTCATCCTTGCTTTCAACAAGAGCTCTGATTGCACCCCTTCTAGGGCAGATCTATTGGTTCTTTTGGCAGTCCATGGTATATTCAATATTTGTCTTCAGCACCATAACTCAAAAGCATCAATTCTTCTCTTGTCTCCCTTATTCAATGTCCAGTTTTCACAACCATATGATGCAAATGAAAATACCATGGCATGAGTCAGATGCACCTTCATCTTCAATGTGACATCTTTTCAACACATTAAAGAGATCTTTTGCAAGAGCTTTTCCCAGTGCAGTGTGTCTTTTGATTTCTTGACTGCTGCTTCCATGGATATTGATTGTAGAACCAAGTAAAGCAAAATCTTGGACAACCTCAATCTTTTCTCCATTTATCATGAGTTGCAGACCCACCTACTTGTAAGGATTTTTGTTTTCTTGATATTGAAGTGCAATCCATACTGAAGGCTATGTTTTTTTTTTTATCTTAGTCAGCAAATGTTTCAAATCCTCTTCACTTTCAGCAAGCTGAGTTATATCATCTGTACAAAGCAGGTTGTTAATGAGTCTTCTTCAGAGAGTGGAAACGATACTCTTGTGTGACACTCTCCCTTCTTATACAAGAAACTGAGGCTCTTGAATGCGGAATTTTCTCTTTCCCATGTTCTTCAATTATAGGTAATAGTGAACTGGGCCTGAATTATTTGTTGTTGTTAGGTACCATCAAGTTGAGTCTGACTCATAGCAATCCTCATAGGGTTTTCACTGGCTGATTGTTTGAGGATTGCTTCAGAAGTGAGTTGCCACGTCCTTCTCCCATTTTTGCGGTGCTTGAGGATCAAATCTGGGTCCTCAGAGAGTGCAAAGAAGCACTGTACCAACTAAGCCCATGGGCCAATGTTGCCCTCAATAAATGCTCACAGGCTGACTACTGAGTGAATACAAAATGATTCTTCAGTTATATATGTATATTCTGCTTTCGGCATGTTTTGTAATTATTCTCTTAGAAGTGTCTTGTTTCCTTATTATTTTCTGATTTCTTTTTTTATCCTGATATGCAAATGTTTTCTCTTTTTGATCAGTGTAAATGCTATATTTCATGAAAGTCCATCCTTAATCTCTGCCTCTTCCAGTAAGTCCCTCTGACAGCCCTACATGCAGTGATCTCCTCCCAAGCAGTTATGATTTCAGTGGCGGTATCATGTTTAGCTTAGTTGGTGGAGCACTGCTCTGTGCACTCTGAAGCCCTGGGTTCAATCACCAGCACTGCAAAAACAGAAGAAGGATCTGACAACCTTCTCCCCAAACAATTAGCCACTGAAAATCCTATGAATAGCAGAGAAGCACTGACATAGTTCTGGGCATGACACAGTGTTGAGAGTGTTTTGTCTGTTGTATATAGGGTCACTGTGAGTTGGACCTGACTCAGTGGCACCTGACAACAACAATCTTAAAGAGATTCCTAAAAGTACATTAGCCAAAAGTATTTAATATTCTTGTTTAAAGCAAAGGAAGGAAAAAATAGAACATGCATAATGTTAGTGAATATGAATATTATTGGGATATTTTTACACTTTCACCATCATCTAGAACAGAACTATCACTACTTGATATGTTAAAGTTTTCAATAAGAACTTTTGAGTATTTGTATGAATGTGTAATTGCTAGGTTCTTTTTTGCCCCAGTAATCTTATTTTATTGGTAATTTTTAGTGTATAACTTAATGGGTCTCATGACATTTCCATACATGCATTTCAATTGTTAAGTTCTTAATATATAAAACTGAACTTTTAATTTTTTCAATTAAGTCCTGAAAGGAATCAAACACCTTTTTCTCTTGCTTTATTGGACAAAACAGTGCATTCTTTTACCATCAATATCAGTGGTTTATAGATGTATAAACCTTTGTTTATTGTAATGGTATTTACTTCACAAATATATGTTTTCCTCAAAGTAATTGTAACTTTAAAAGAGAAAAACTGTGAAGTTATTTTTAAAAAACATGGAGAACAAACAGAATTTAAGAATGGAAGATAATGATGAGAAGAATAAGTAAAACTGCAAACAAATACATATTTCATAATAAAACTATGAGGTATGACTCAAAGGCTTCTTTGTGTGCCATCTATGTTTTGCAATGGAGCCACGCAGATATATTCAGATTGTCTTATAAAAGCTAAGCATCTTTCTGCCAGCTTTTCAGTTGCCTGCCAATCACCTTCCGTTTACGTCTCCTCTCTTCTTCAGCATCAGCTCTCTTAAGCCTCTCCCTCAATTCCTCATCTGTTAGTTTCTTAATTTACAATTAATTTGAAGAGAATAATAAATTATTTTTGGCCAATAATACAACCAGAGCCAGCAAATATCAGTAGAATTTATTTAACAAGTTAATGTTCCATTTTCCTGACCCTAAGCAATGAGAAGTCCTGGGCATAGTAACATGCTGTCTGCATTCTATAATGTCTCTCTGTAGGTCACTTAAGATTACCTGCGATTGCTCTATTGGTCTGTCTTCTTATTGGGTGCCCTTCCCATGCATCACAAGGCCTGGGGTGCTTCATGTTTTCTACTACACTAAGTCGGAAAAGTAAGTAATGTGTCCACAAAGCTTCATAGGTAATCTAAGGAGGGAATCTCATTTCCATGTCTCTCGCCTCTGTACATGCTATTTTTTGTTGTTATTGCTAAAAATCTCATCTCTTACTCTTACTCCTTCCCTTCTTCATCCTTCTCTTTTAAGATTTACCTGAAGCACCCTCTTCCCCCAAAAGTCTTTGCTGACTGTCCCAAGCTCTATTAAACATTCTGCCTCTCTGCCACTGTACTCCTGGGCAGTGATCTTTCATGGCACTCACTTCAACTCCGTGGTTGCCTGTTAACTCACCTTTCTTTCAAAGAATTCTGCCACCCACACTGAGAATTCCGTCTATGTGGGCACTGTGTCTTTAACCTGTGTGGCTACTAGATATTATCATGGTGTATGAATTATAAACTTGAATGAATGAATGAATGAATGGCTATATTCATCAACAGCCCCCTTCACCTCATAGCATAGCCTAGATTTGCTAGCCTGGTCCAAGATTTGCCCCCTTCTTCCTTCCCAACTCCATCTCCCATCACTTTTCTAGGTTGTCTGCTTACTCCAGTGGTCTGGTTATCCAGGACTTACATTTTTCACGTTGGCTGCAGTTTGACATCACAGGTCTGTGAGGGTCATTCCAATTAAGATACTTTTCATTTTGTGTGCAGTGAAAATCAAGGTCAGGCTTAAATATTGCTATCTTTGTGCTCCCTAAGCTCTTTGATCATAACACTAATATTGCATGAATCCCATTGTGTCAAAGCTGGTGATCTCTCTCTCTTTCCTACCACACTGAACTCTTGAACAAGCAAGAGCCCTTTGGTTTTCCTTTGTAGCTTCAGAGAGACTAAGTGATTTGCTTAAGATCAAAAAGCTGATGAAAACATAGACTGTGTTTTTCTGCCTCCAAGTCCAGTCCTCTTAAAAATATTTCTTCTGAACTTCTCTTTTTCAATTCACAAAGCTCAGGAACTTCATTAGCTTTACTAATGTTGATACTACTAGCAAATATACACATGTATTTTTCATTGTGTCTTCTTGTGAAGTATGCGTCTCCAAAAACTCAGGAAATAAGTGTAGGTGGCAAATGTTGAGGCCCCATCAAGAAAAATACTCAGTGCAAAGCTATGAAATGTGTATAATATTATCTACCCACTATTATGCAGCTTTTTATTTATTTTTTGCTGATGTTTCCTACTAAATAGTAAAAGTTCTGATGCACAAGATGAAGACTAAATTGCCTTAATATCTCCACATGAAAAGAAAAGGTCTTTTGAAATTTCCCTATATAAAAACCAATTTTGGAGGAGAAACAGTCTCTCAAGCTATAATGAAGCCCGACTCCACCCAGCCAATGTCTGCTCTGTTTTCTAGGCTGTTTCTCCAGACCTCCTTCAGATTTGCTGACAGCAATTCAAATACTGAACAGAGGGCTCTGGGGGCAAGGAGTGAGAGAGGGAGGGCTTACTTTAAGTAGGCCAAGCAGCTTGAAATAAGCGCAGTCTGAGCATCGGTCTGGAATCAGAGGCTTTCCGAACAGTAATCCTAGCTCAGACACTGATCCCTCCTGCGACCAAGGATAAATTACTCAACCTTTTTGCCTTGTCTCCAGATCCTCTAAATAGGGGTAATAATCCTGACCTCAGAAGGCCAGTGTATGAATTAAACATCTGCGAGGCCCTATCTTAAAGTCAGGCAGAAAGAGGCATCTTTCTCCTTGCAAACTTAGTAACTCAACTCATGTTAACAAGAACTATTTCTGCTCAAGGGGCCTAAAGGCAGCTGATTCCGGCATCTGGATGCAGCCTCAAAAGGAAGTCAGGCTCATAAATGAAAGAAACATGAGACTGAAAAGAAAAACAAAAAAGGAATCAAAAACCTTGACTTCCCCCAAAACCACCAGGCCTGATTAGTCCATCTGTCTGTGACAAGGGTGTTTACATTTGGCCCTTCCTGAGCACTGGGACAGTAGCAGGCCTCCCTGGACACTGCTCCACAAGCTGACACTTACCATCATACTCTCATTGTTTATTTCAACATTTTGCAGGTATACTTAGTTGGAGAGGATTCAAATTATAATCAGTAGCAGTTCAAGGATAAGACTTTTTGATATCTGGAAGTTCTATCAAAAGTACCATTTGGGGTTATATAGAACAGTCAGATTGTTATTTTAGCAATCCAGTTAAAATATGTAGAACCAAAACACTTTCTCAGTGAAGGATGTGTGTTGAACTCCAAGCATAATTCCAAATTCACTCAAGTCAAGCTTGATGTTCCCACAGGACAAAATCTAAAAGAGAGAAAACACATCCTTAGAAGAATGAATTCTAAAGCCAGCACAATGTATTTTTACTTTCATGCTGCTCTTTTATTTCTTAGCATTATCTCTTTCTCTCTCATGTCCCACGACTATTCTCCTCAATGAACAACAGAACACGAGGCAGAGGGTATTTGTCCTTGAAGGAGTTGTCCATTGCTGTTTGACAAATTACCCCCAAAACTTAGTGACTTAAAATGATGTTTGATGTTCCACAATTCTGTTGGTCAGGAATCTGGGCATGACATAACTGGGTTCTCTGGATCAGGGTCGCTCATAGTCATGATATAGTCAAGGGGTCAGGAGAAGCTGCCATCAGCTGAAAGCTCAACTGGGGAAGGGTTCTGCTTTCAGGCTTACTTGGGACATGATCGTCGGCAGGATCTACTTCTTTGTAGGTAGGTTGTTGGACTGGGGGCTTCATTTTCTCCCTGCCTATTGGCCAGAGGTCACTCTTGACCCCTTAGAAGTGAGTTGCTAGGTCCAACTCACATTCAGGGAAGGAAATCATACAAGGCTGTGAGCACCAGATGGTGAGAATCATTGGAGGCCACCTGAGAAGTCATGATACAACAGACTTCTGAATACTGTATATTACATCTAACTTCCTTTCCAATATTACTGATATTCTAGAGTGTTCTTTAGTGTTTGCATAAGATTTGTTGTTGTTGTAGGACTGGAATACGAAAGTCGAAGCAAAGAAGAAGGCTGAGTAGTTGGAAAATGTGGCCTTAATGACAGAAATGATGCTAGAGGTCTCATGATAGAATTTTGTCAGACCAATGACCTTTTCAATACAAATACATTTTTTCACCAACATAAATGGTGACTATACACACGAAATTCACCAGATGGACTGTATAAGAACAAAATTGACTACTTTTGTGGAAAGAGATGATAGAAAAGCTCAATATCTAATGTCAGAACAAGACCAGGTACTGAGGGTGGATTTACTACCTAGTAGTAAATGCTTGTATAACATTGCTGTAAGATTTAAAAAAAAAAAAAAAAAAGCTCTTGAAGTATTATAGTGTATGTTGAAATGACAACACAAAAGTACTTAAATAACTCAGGGAACCTTGGAAGTATGATTGAGTATGGATTCCAGGGGACCAACAAGGAGGGTCGGGGATCTGTGTAAAGGGTAAGGTGGCATTATGCTGTGCCAATACCACCAACTCATTTTACAATTGGTTCAGATTGGTTTTCAAATAATCCCTTTCAAATAATGTAACTCTTGAAATTTTCTCATAGAAAGCCTGTATTTCCATTAGTTCATACGCATGCCATTAGACTTAATGTGCCACTCCACACTCCAACTTTGTCAAAGATAAAAACACAATCTATATCTCTGATAAGTGAATGAGAACATGTTTGTGAAGCCTCTATTCCATACATGTCTCTATGTGTTTAAAATGTGATCTGTTAGTTCAAAGTTAATTCAAAGTCATGTGCTTGATTTTCATGGAAGTTACCTCTTTTTGTAAGAGAAACATTATTGCTAAAGATATTGTCTATTTGGGGCTGGTAATACCATATATGCCTGCAGCCATACCACTGTGGCATCCGATCCCATCAGCTCCCAGAAGCCAAGCAGGGTCAGGCCTGGTTACTAGTTGGATGGGAGACCGCCTGGGAATACCAGGTGCTGTGGGCTTGGGAGAAGGACTGGGCAACCCACTCCCAAAAAACAACCTGCCATTGAAAACCCTATGAATATTAAAGAAGCACTGATAATAGTGTTCCCACTGCTGTACATAGGGTCACTATGAATTGGACACCGACTATACGCCCCTAACAACAATACTATATATGTATTTGTGTAGTATACATATTTGTATGTGGAGAATATGGGGAGCTTATGGGAAAATATTTCTCACCCTTATGAAAACAATCCAAGTTACATAACCTACAAAGAAAGGAACAACATAATGATTTATATATTCTTTCTCTACAGTAATCATTTATTTAGAAAGATAACCTTGACCTGTGAAGGCCCATTTAACTTCCACTCAGATATGGCTGTATACATATTTAATTACAAGTGCCACTTTTAATACATTTACTGAAAAAGTTCTGCTGCAATTGTGGCAAATACTTTTATTCTCTAACAGCTACTTTGAAAAAATCATTCTGCCTTTCTTCTGAAATGTTTGGTGCTTGCTGTTTCCAAACATATAGCTGTTTAGATTGCCTCCCGTTTAGTGATCTGAGACAAGATGTATTACAAAAGACATATTTCCATTTCTGTGTCATCAGAGAGAAGATGGAGAAAAATAGGAAGTTCATTTTTCTCTCCCAACTTTTTGTCTGTGATGAATTAGCTGCTGACATTGTGGAGAAAGATTCCCTGCCACAAGAGTTTCAAAGCACCATTTGTGCATCTGAAAAGCAGAAGCTCATTCTGAGTCAATAATTTCAGCTGCTACAACTCAATGCAACTTCTACCATGTTAATTGAGGAACAGTAACTGGGGGTGGGGGGAGAAGAAACCTGGATTACTTCAGACTTGTGAGATCACATCTTTTCAATCTCAGCATCAAATTTCAAATGGGATATTGATACGCTAGAATGACTCTGGTCACAATTACGGGGATCACAAAGTATTGTAAAAGACCAATGTAGAACCTGTGGGTATGGATTGGTCTGCTAGGGCAGCCATAGCAAAGTGCCACCCCAACCTAGGTTGCTTAAACCACAGAAATGTATTAGCCGGCTATCTAAAGTCAAAGTGTAAGCATGGTTGGCTCCTTAGAGCTGGGAGGGCAGGATCTATTTCAGACCTCTCTCCTATGTTCTCTTCATATTTTCAAATCACCTTCCCTCTATGAGTGGTTGTGTCCACGTCCCCCTGTTTAGAAGGATATCAGCCATGCTCCATTAAGTTCCACTTGAATGACCTACTTGAACTTGATTAACTTTATGACACCTTGTCACCAAATAAGGCCACGTTTTGAGGTACTAGGGGTTAGAACTTCAAAAGATGAGCTCAGGGAGAATACAAATCTATCCACAGCATCGTCTTAACCCCTTCGGGCTGTTTTAACAAAACACCATACCCCAGGAGGCTTATAAACACCTGGAATTTATTTCTCCCAGCATTGGATTTGGAGAAGTCCAGGGTCAAAGTGCTGATAGATTTGGGGTCTGGTGAGCATCCTCTTCATGGATGGCTGTCTCTTCACTGGAAACTCACAAGGGTCCTGGGATGATTCTGTGTCCTGTCTTGCAAGGGCACTAATCTCATTCATGAAAGGAAGTATTTGAGGCCATGTGAAAACTATTTTAATTTTCTACAGGACAAGCGTGCAAAAGAGAAAGGAGATTTTTCTGGGATATTCTAAAAAACAAAACCAAAATAAATATATGAAGATAGAGAAATAAAAATTTCTGTTAAATATAAAGAAATACATGCTTTGAGAAGCTGTATAATACCCCATCAGAAGTGCTTTGGGATTTTGCAGTCACTGAGGCATTAATATAAATTCTTGTCACTGGTAACTGATAGATGTGGACCTTGAACTTTTTTTTTCACTTTCTCTTTGCCATGGCCATTATCCTTTAATAAAAGGGAAATAATAACACCTACCCTGTATGGTGTCCAGGAGAGCCAAGTGTGATGATGCACATTCAACATCCACCACTGTGCTCAGCACAGATTAGAACCTCAAGAAAGGAAGTGATTAATATCATTACTATGACTATTTGCAGTTTTCTAATTATTGGAAAGTGATGAGAGCTCTGGAGAATTAGAACAGTGCCTAGGGGACCATATTTCACAGACATTACTGAAACTTACATTATTTGGAAGATGGGTAGAGGATTTTTAAGGTAATTTGTGAGTTAGTATTTTATGAGTCTAGACATAGATGATAAGCTGGAAGTTGATTCAATAGCCCAGGTTTTATCTTTCCTGCTGAACCAAACTAAAGTTGCTATTGCTTACTTTGATTATATCACTCCTCACACACTTAATTTCATAAGTTGCAGCAGTATTTTCCCTTGTCACCTGTTTGATTAATGTTGAAAACTACCCATACAAACACAAGCATCAATTTTAATGTAATCCTTGATGTCAAATATTATCACAAAAAAAAGCAACTCTGAATAATGTACTGAGGCGGTACTCTGGACCTGAATGCACATGTCTAAATGCAAGTCCCTTGTGGGTTTATTGGAATAGGTATAAATTAACCTCTTCCTCAAGTGAAGAAATATAGAGAGTGCATCATCCGTTCTTTCCTTGCCTGCAGCGATAGCACTGTGGCAGCCATAGCACTGTGGCATCCAATCCCATCAGATCTCTGAAGCTAAGCAGGTTAGGCCTGGTTAGTACTTGGATAGGAGACCTCCTGGGAACACCAGGTACTGTAGGCTTAGGAGACAGACTGGCAACCTACTCCCAAAAAACAATCATCCACTGAAAACCCTATGAATAGCAGAGAAGCAGGACAATGTGTTTCATCTGTTGTACATAGGGTCACTATGAGTCAGACACCAACCCTGTGGCACCTAACATCAACAACACTTCTTTCATTAATTTCTAAGTCATCAAGATATCTTCCTCATACTCTGCTGTATTCCCAGAGATTGCTAGAAAAAGGGGATACACAAGTAGCAAGACAGGTAGTCTCCATCTTCAGGGAACTTTCAATTTCATAGCAAAAACATCCAAATAGACATTCAATCACTAATGTGGAAGGGAAGAGCTATGGGAGGTGAAGTATGGGTTGTTGAAGAGGTAGGTAGGATGGGCATCTGACCATAATTTTGGTTAGGAGGGCTTGGCAGAGAAAATGTTTTTAAGCTGAGACCTCAAGGGTTAGTAGGATTTCACAGGTGAGAAGGAAGATGAAGAAGGTTCTAGAACATACACATGTATGTGTGATTCTTAGAGAAAAGAAAGGCTAAGAATCAAGGGGGGAAAGCCGGAATTTATATGGGATCAGAAGGAACATGGTGTGGCAGAAAATCTCATGAGCCAGGAGTCAGAAAACCTAGCCTCAACCATGAAGGCAGAGTGCCCCAACTTGCATCCACAAATGGAGAATGCACTGGGTAACATTAAAATGCCAGCCAGCTTTGGAGTCCATACAATATTTAAGATTTTTTAATGCAAACAAACAAATTTTAAAAGCTCATGGCACGGTCTTACAATGAGATATTGAAAGAAGATGGTGGGTTCTCAAAGCCAGATCTTTTTCCCTCATCTTTGCAGTAACTCATGATGCATCACTGTTGTTGTTGTTAGGTGCTATCAAGTCAGATTTGACTCGTAGCAACTCCCATAGGGTTTTCAATGGCTGACTGCTTTTTCAGGATTGCCTTGAGAATGTGTTGACCCATCCTTCTCCTGTTTTTGTGGAGCTGGAGATCGAACCTCAGTCCTTAGAGAGTGCGGAGCAGCACTGTACGAATAAACGCCAGCCCCATGATGCCTAGGACTGTGACAATGTGTAGGACTGAGTCAGGAGATCGTTCTTTCTCAGAAAGGAATGGAGCATAGTGCCATTCAGCTGGGACTGGCTTTTCGAAAGAAGTGGGCTTGCTTTATTAAGAAGAAACATGAGCTCTGTGTGGTGCTCTGCAGCACATTCCAGGCAGAAGCATGGGAATCTAACACACGCTGAAGTTTTGTTGACATAATCAAGTCTCCCCACCTTACACTGGTCCTTTTCTGTGTTTCCAACTTTATGCTTCATCCTCACAGACACAGTCCAAACACACCAGTTCATTTCATCCCCCACACCTTCCTGATCAAACTTCTCTCAGCCTTGAAATGCTTTTGTCCTTGAAATGCAGTGTCCTGTTTCCCAGGTAACTGCCCACACATACTTCAAGAATCATCTCCTTTGAATTCCTCCCATGTCTTCCTTGTTTAGACCTAACCATTCATTCCTCAATGTCCTTCCACTAACCCTTACCATCAACAAAACAAAAATCCTTACAGTGGGTCAGTATGTGACTTCACAATGGATGGACAAAAGACTGAGGTTGTTTAAGACTTTGCTTTACTTGGTTCTACAACCAACACCCATGGAAGCAGCAGTCAAGGAATCAAAAGATGCATTGCCAGGTGGCAAAAGATCTCTTTAAAGTATTAAACAGTAAAGATGTCACATTGAAGACGAAGGTGTGCCTGACTCATGCCATGGTATTTTCAGTCACATCATATGGTTGTGAAAGATGGACATTGAACAAGGGAGACAAGAGAAGAATTGATGCTTTGGAGTTATGCTGCTGGAGATGAATATTGAATTACCATGGACTGCCAAAAGAACCAATAGATCTGTCCTAAAAGTATAACCAGAGTGTTCCTTGAAAGCAAAGATGGCTAGACTGTGTCTTACATATTTTGGACATGTAGTCAGGAGGGACCAATCCCTGGAGAAGGACATCATGTTTGGGAGAGTGGTGGCCCAATGGAAAAAAGGAAAACCCTCCACTAGATGGATTGACACAGTGTCTGCAACAATGGGCTTAAACATAAATAAGATCATGTGCCTGGCACAGAATCGGGGAATGTTTTGTTCTGCTGTACAGAGGGTCATTATGAGTGTGACCTGACTCTACAGTACCTAACAACAACAACTCTATAATCTACTACACATTTCTGCACTTACTTTAAAAAAAGTTTCTTTCTCATTTGATACAGTGTTTGATAGGTGAGGCATTCAATTGATAACGGCATGAATATGATTGAACAAGACATAGTACAGTGCTTTAAAGCATGGACTCTTCAGTTAGATGAATTTCAAATACTTTTCCTACCAATTACCTGTTGTTCTTAGGTGCTGTTGAGGTGAGCAAGGCTCATAGAGATCCTAAGTACAGCAGAACCAAACCCTACTCAGCACTGCACATGATCTTTTTATGTTTGAGCCCATTGCTTAAGCCACCATGTTTCTTCTCATTTTGAGTTGTGTCACATCAGCAAAAGGAGGTCCTGGGGGCTTTATTCCATCCCTGTCTTTAAGATTGACTCTACTTTGAGGAAGCAACTCTTCCCCAGTTGTCTCTTGAATGCCTTCCAGTCTTGGGGGCTCATTTCCCTGCACTCTATTTGACAGTGCTTCTCTGCTATTCATAGGGTTTTCAATGGCTGTTTCAGGATTGGGCTGCAGGGTTCTTCTCCCTAGTCTGTCTTAGTCTGGAAGCTCAGCTGAAACCTGTCCACCATGGGTGGCCCTGCTGGTATCTAAAATACCATTGGCATAGCTTTCAGCATCACAGCAACACACAAGCCCCCACCACACAAGCTGACAGGCATGTGGGGGACCACTTACCAAGCATGTGAAATTGGGAAGGTAATAATTTGGGAAAGTAACTTTACATCTCTGCCTCGATTTCTCAGCTTTAAGATAGAAATGATAACAGTATCTGCCTCATAGGGTTAAAAGGTTTTAAATGAGTTATTTATAAGGTGCCTAAAAGAGCTTCTGACACATAGTGTTTACAGATTCATAAAGACGTGAGTTTACTAAAGCAAAGATGATGGTCTAAATTTAGTTCTAAAAACAGAGATTGAAAACAGATGAATTCACAAGATGTAAGGAGAGAGAACTGATAAGCTTGATGATTGAAGTAGGAAGAGAAGTTGAGATTAAGGCCAGATGCAGTGGCTCACATCTGTAATCATAGCCACTCATGAAGTAGAAGCAGGAAGATCATGAGTTCAAAATCATCGGCAGACTACGTAATTTAGTGAGACTCTGACTCAAAATTTAAAAAAAAATAAATAATTGGCTAGGGGTGCAGCCCAATGGTAGAGTACTTGCAAAGTGTGTGCAAGCACCTGGGTTCAACCCTCAAGTACAGAAAAAAGAAATATTTGGGAATAAATCTGGGGATTCTTTTACAGGTCACTGCAAGGGATAAGTAGCCTTCATCCATTAGCTCATTTCTACTAATAATTTGCTCACATAGAAAATGAAAGAAGGTCTGGCCTTGAAGATGATACACTCAGTCTCACTGGGGAAGAGAAAGCCAGATGTCTTGAGAACAATAACGTGCTATGAATAATAGAGAAACAGAATGTCCTTATTCTGCTCAAGGATACCATCGAAGTCATCACATCATATTCAGTTGCCAAATCTCTTTAGACTCTTCTTGGCTATTATAGTTTCTCAGACTTTTCTCTTGTTTTTGATGTCTGCACAAAATGTGTTACTTGAAAACTTTGTGTTTAAAGCAATATATTTTGGAGGTCATAAGTCCAATATAGTTCCATCATCAGAATCTTGGTATCCCTATGGCAATGGTGCTCTTGTGAACAAAAGTCTCATTGCTGAAAGAAAAATTAAGAACTTTTATAGGATGATGAAATGTAAAATGCTGGCTGCCCATTTCTAACTGCGACATTCTACCCATTGACCTGCCTTTCACCTCTTCTCTTCCCCACTGTTCTCCCCAGCCTCTGGTAACCACTATTCCATGCTCCACTACTCTAAGAGGGGCTAGGGCTTGGCTCACTTGGTAGAGTGCTTGCTCTCCATGCTCTGAAGCCCTAGGTTCAGCCCCCAGCTCTGCAAAAATGGGAGAAGGACCTAGCAGCCCACTCCTGGAACAATCTCAAAACCATCAGCCATTGAGAACCTTGTGGATAGCAGAGTAGCCCTGACATAGTCCCCTATAACTACATTTTTAGATTCATATGAATGAGATCTATTACGCAGCAGACTGACTATAATTAACAATAATGCATTGCACATTTCAAAACGGCTACAAGAGAGGATTTTGAATGTTCTCACCACAAAGAAATGATAAATGTTTAAGGGGATGGATATTCTAACTATCTTAATTTGACCATTGCACAATGTATACATGAATTTAAGAGTCACATCATGTGCCATAAATATGTGTAATTGTTGTATGTACACCAAAAATAAAAATAAAGCAAGAAAAAAAGTCAGAATAAAACATACACAATGCACACATACAGATACTGGCAGTCTTTGGTTTTCACACTTATATATCTATAAACAGCCTACAGCTGTAGCCCTGTGGCATCCAATCTTCTCAGATCTCAGAGCTAAACAGGGTCATACCTTGTTAGTACTTGGATAGGAGACCGCCTGGAAACACCAGGTGCTATAGGCTTGGGAGACAGACCTGG
Source organism: Pedetes capensis (assembly GCA_007922755.1). Taxonomy (NCBI): domain Eukaryota; kingdom Metazoa; phylum Chordata; class Mammalia; order Rodentia; family Pedetidae; genus Pedetes; species Pedetes capensis. The sequence continues at coordinate 24,222 of VMDO01002493.1, forward strand.
CAACCCACTCCCAAAAAACAATCCACCATCGAAAACCCTATGAACAGCAGAGAAGCACTGACAATAGTGTTTCGCCTGTTGTACAGAGGGTCGGTATGAGTCGGATACCGACTTACGGCACCTAACAACAACAACAATGTCCTAAGATGGGGAGAAGGACTTGGCAATCCACTCTCCAAAAACAATCTGCCATTGAAAACCCTATAAAGAGCAGAGAAGCACTGACAGTAAGTGTTTCATCTGTTGTACGTAGGGTCACTATGAGTTGGACTCCTACTCTACGGCACCTAACAACAATAACAACAACATCCTAAGATAGCCTAATGTCCTAAGTGCCTACAGCTGTAGCCCCATGGCATCCGATCCTATCAGATCTCTGAAGCTGAGCAGGGTCAGGCCAGGTTAGTACTTGGATGGGAGACTGCCTAGGAACACCAGGTGCTGTAGGCTTGGGAGATGGACCTGGCAACAAACTCACAAAAATTGATCAGCCAATTAAAACCCTATAAATAGCAGAGAAGCACTAACAGTAATGTTTTGTCTGTTGTAGTAAGGTTCCTTTGAGTCAGACACCAACTCCATGGCACCTAACAACAACAATATCCTAAGTATCACATTTTACATCCCCAGTCCTTCTAGACAGACTAAGGGTGGTGTAGATGCCATTACTCCCCCTTCTTGCAAGAGGACTATGGACCCCTGTCTGTTGCCATGTGACTTGCAGTGCCTCCTCTTGGGTAGGACACACTCCACAATCTAAACAGCTCCTTCCCACCACATCTGGCCATGAGACTCTCGATGGCCAACGTGACATCTGCAGCACCTGGGAAGATGCTTCGAGAACCACATTGTAGCTTCATCAGTGCTCTTTCTTTCTGTCACAGACTTAGCCAAGGCCTTTTCCTCTCATCTAGATCATCAAATGAAGGAAATACTTAAGGCAGGGTCATGGCCCTCCTAGAGTCCACATTGAAAGAGCAAGAAACTGTTTCTGTTGTAAACCACTGAGGTCATGGACTTGCTTTTTAACAGAGGATAACGTGAGGATTTTTAATTGAAAGAGATAAAATCTTTTTAACAGTTTCCTTTCTTATGACTAAACAATCATAGATATGGCCACCTAAAAGCCAAAAATGACTTTTACTACTTCTCAGGTGGTAACAAAACCCATTGAGAGTACAGCCCTATGTGTATGCCAGTCTCCCTGCCACAGTGTCCCCCATATTTCTCAAGGACAACAATGAAAGCTCTACTATGTCTTCAAATCAGTGGAAAGAGTGACACTTGTCCTGTTCCCCTCCTATAAACACATACAGTTGAGTATCTGGTGAGGGCCTCCTGGCTTTATCAGCCCATGGTGAATTATCAGCCACCAGGCAAATTATCTTCAAGTCTATCTGATTTTTTCAAGGCTTTTCCTGTTTGGTTATCAAAAATCACCTTCTTCTTTTCTTCCATGGCAACAGGCCAATACAAAATATTTCTGTTTTAATGTTCAACAGCTGCTTTCCCAGAAAATGTGTAGTGCTATTCTGCAGAAAGCCCCTATTCAAGATATATAAAAAAAATTCCTTTAACTCTTCCCTTCTGCCATGTGTTGAATGCATCCTCCCAAAAGAATGTGCTGTAAACTTAATTCCCAGTGCAAAAGTGTAGGGAGATAGGACCTGATGGAAGTGTTTGGAGCTCAACATCCCAACCACCATAAACGGATTAATGCCAGTTATGGAAGGGTTTGTGAGTGCAAGTTCAGTTTCTTAATCCTTCTTACTTCCTCCTTGCTGTTTCACCATGGGCTGATAAAGCCAGGAGGCCCTCACCAGATGCCAACCTCTTGATCCTGGACTTCTAGACTCTAGAACTGTGAGCCAATAAATTTCTATTCATTATAAATTACCTAGTGTGTGATATTCCAGTACAGCATCACAAAACAGGCTCTGACACATTCTCATCATGTGAGAATTACAGATACCCTAACCAATACCTATGTCAGATCCCTGAACTCATCTTTCTGACAGCATAGGTTACAAACACAAATCAGAGTGGGAAGTAAATTGCATGGTGAGGCCACCTCTATCCACTCATTTTCTACTGTAAATCAACAAAATGGCAGGACTCTGAAATAGATGCATGACATTAGTATGATGAATACTATTTGGATCTAGAGTCTTATACATAGACAGGAATACCCATAAATTACCTTTATTTGGGTCTTAGTCATCTAAGTAAATAAAAATATTATGTAAATTTTGTATAGAATAAATCTAAAGATACTTGGAGCAATTGTTGCTAATATGCTGAAAAAAATATATATGCAAACCTACTTTATACCTATGTAACAAGTAAGTCACACGGAGTTTTATTAAAGCTTTATCACATGCCATTTATGCTTCTTCATTAGTATCCCTCTGTAGCACAAACAAGTGCCTCTGCTTGATAATAAGAGGCCAATAATCCCTCCAGGTGAAATTGGAGCTATGTCATTTGGCACACCATGCTTTCAAATAGTATTAATCTACCTTTAAAGCCTAAAGACTTACTACATATAATTTTGCAAATGTATTTAAGAGAGTCAACATAAACCAGATCACATAGTTGACAATATGTTGCTTCAAATACAGAGAAGAGATGTATCCATGTGGAATTGCACTATTTATAGGCCACACTTAATCACCAAGGAGAATCAAATGTCCCTTTGCCTCATAGCCCAAGCCAATGCACCAGAAGTAATGATAGGAAGTTCCTCTTATTCTCTAACTTATAAACCTATGGTGTGCTGCCAAACTATTTATATTTAACTCTTACCAAGACCTCAGTGTCTGCCAGGAGTTTCTGAGGCTACTGAGAAAAACAAGGATGCTTTAAATTCCCCAAAGACCCTATGGAGACTGTTTCAGGCCATGGTAACCACTGGACACCTGCCAAGAGGGTAGTTGATTCTCCTCCTTTCCTTCTCCAACTACAAGAATCCAAGACATCTAAAAAGAGCAATTCATTTGATCCAACACTTCCTGAAATATCTCCAAAGTCTCTAGGATTTTTTTACAACCCCAGGGAACATCCAGATTTCTGTAACTGATGGAAGAGAAAACACACACACACACACACACACACACACACACTTAATGATCGCAGGCTGACTGTGTGCCCATTAGCTCAGATATATTTGAAAAAATACTCAGATTCATCTTAAAGGTTTAGGAGCACAAAACATTAGCCTTCATTTACCAACTGATAACCATGACCAGAGGAACCTCCATTCCACTAAATTTATCATCACTTCATTGGGGGGCATGAGTGTCCTCCATCTTTCAGGGATTCTTTTACTTCTCTTACATCTTTTTAAATCAATTTCTTCCCCCTCACACTTCCAAAATATATGACCATAATAAGTATGCCATCTAGACTGGTTAGGGCATTTGTTCATTAAAAAGCCAACTCTCAGCTAAATGAAGAGCCAAAGATCATTAGAGGTGACAGAGCATGGAATTTTTGAAATTAGTGCCTCCCATAAGCCCTCAAATATCACCTTGGCCATTTATGACTCTCTTGGTGTGTATTTTATACACCATTTATTTAAAACAGCTTTGAGAGAAGGTCATTCAGGTATTTGGATGTGGGTTAATATCTAAAATGAACCATAGTTTATTATTCTTCTTATTGTCCACTTACTAAGCACAGTGTAGTAGATGGTTGAAGTCTATGGCCTCATTTGAGAAAGTGCAAAAACAGCACTTTTCTTTCACTCATATTAGAATGAGTATCTTGATATTTAAGGCTCCAACCCTTTAGGAATGAGTGGCGATTTTCTGCATATAGTACAACTGTACTTCATCCTTCTTACTCTTGAGCATAATATTCTAACTCAGGCAGAGAGAAGAGCTACAGAAAAAGGACATTAGTGTCTGCAGCAATGTTCTGTTTAAATGAATTGGACCTATAACACAATCTTATCAGGCTTGTTTTAGTATAAGTGGCAGCTTTATGTCGAAGCACAAGAGGAGGTAGTGAAGGATACCGTGATGTATCATAAACCTGCAGGAATTTTACAAGCCAAGATGGATGTCGAGATAATGAGAACAGATTCACTTGTCAGAGGCCCTGATGTCAAAACTGGAGTTTTCCATGATTTTCAAAGAGTTCTCCATGATACTTTCTTTTTAACATATTCACAACACAATAGCACTCAACAGCATTTGATGATCGACCGAATGGTGTGCAAGGTAATATCAAAATGAAGCATCTACCTCTGCTTGTCAGGAATGCCTGTGAGTAATACAGGGGCACTTCAAACACTGATTTTTTGAATGTTAACTTTTGCAAGCTCATCTCAAGTTTGCTCTCATTATTCTGAAATGAATTGAAGGTTCATTCACAGAAAGACTAAACTCAATTCATTCGAGAATCCGAGCAGTATTCTTATGAAACTTCCCCACAAATGAGAACTAAGGAAATTTAGCAATCATAGGGTGAAAAATGAGGCTCCCTCATTAAAACATCTTTTAGAGGAACTAAGAAGAATTCATTGGGTAAGACTCAGAAAGTAAAGAACTCACTAGTGGGATGCCCACAGATACAATTTAAAACTGCTGATGTTCAATGAATGTATTAACCCAGAAAAAGAATAGGTTATGGATTTTAAAGTATGTTAATGTTACAGACCTCCATGTGTCCTTCAGCCTGTTGTGGTGTGGGGGCTACATGTTGCTGTGATGTTGAAAGCTATGCCAACTGTATCTCAGGTAACAGCAGGGCCACCCATGGTAGAGAGGTTTCAGCTGAGCTTCCAGACCAAGGCAGACTAGGGAGAAGGACCCCAAAGACCACTCCCAAAACAATTAGTCATTGAAAACCCCATGGATAGCAAAGAAGCACTGTCAGATATATTGCTAGAAAATGAGTCCCCCAGGCTGGAAGACATTCAAGAAATGAAGAGTTGCCTCCTCAAAGTAGAGTCAACCTTAATGTCAGGAATGGAGGAAAGCCGCTGGGACATTCTTTTCCTGATATGACATGACTCAAAATGAGAAGGAACATGACTCAAAATGAGAAGGAACATAGTGGTTGCAACAATGGGCTCAAACATAAAAAGATCATGTGCATGGTACAATGCTGGGTAGTATTTCATTCTGCTATAGATAGGGTCACTATGAGTCAAATATGACTTGATGGCACCAAACAAAAACAAATCAGTAAGAAGGAAGAAACATGATCCATAAAGTAGCATCTTAAAAACTTGGGGCAAATGAGTAGAAATTTGTGTAGTTCAAATAAATGCCTTATGTCTCTATGATTCAGATCTGACTCAACAGCACCCAACAACAACAATGCTACAGAAGGGTTAAGAGAATTCAGAAGCAAGAGGATTGTGAGAACTACCAGAGGTAACCTGATTCCTTCCACGATATCCTCCTGGTAAAGGATGAAATCAGGCATAGTATAGAATACTTCTGTATTTAGAGAGCATGATGGAATTTCCAAACCAAGGACCAAAGAAAGTGTTTTGTATTCTGAAAGGTGATTGCTGGGCAGGGGAGTCAAGAATACTCTAGTTAGAACTATGCTAGACAAAGAAAAATATCAATGATTTGTTGCTCACTATAAACATAGCCCAGTTGGTAGAGTGCCACACTGCACTCTCTGAAGACCTGGGTTCGATCCCCAACACCACGAAAATGGGAGAGGGATGTGACAATCCATACCTGAAGCAATCCCTAAACAATCAGCCTTTGAAAACTCTATGAGGGTCTCTATGAGTCAGACTTGACTCAATGGCACCTAAAAACAATAACAACATAAATATAATCACTGGACATGAAGGAAAGAGCCTATTGAGTAAGCATTATGAGTCAAAAAGAATTTAGGAGATTCTAACTGATTTAAGAAATGAAAGTTGAAGTTGAAATATGGGTAGTTTGTGGCAGTGGAAAAGCCAGTGATGCAGGGATATGGTGAACACCATTTTTTAGTTTGATAAGTAAACTTAGTAGAATTTCATTTTAAAATGTAAAGGGTTTCAAGCACTAGGTCCTATTATTTCCCTCAAGCCCAGGACCCCCGGCTGCTCCAAATGGAGCAGCAAAGTGAAATTAACCAATTCCCTTGAAAGGCTGTGGTGGTTCAGCTTCAGGGGGCTTGTTAATTCTCCTTCTCCAGGGGTTCCCCGGGAGGCCTGAGAGCAGAGGAGGGAGGCAGAGTGAAAAGAAGAATTAACAAGCTTTCTGAGGTATTGCTACCTCTACTTCTTCCAAGGGAGTTGGTTAATTTCACTTTGTAACTCCATTCAGATCAGGTCAAGTTTTTAAAAAGTTCCAATTAAATAGAGGGAGAAGAGAAACAAAGGCAATGGGGTAGGAAAGGGAGGCAATGGGTGGAATTTAAATCAGTAACCTCAATCCAAAGCATTTCCCCCAAAATACTCAAGCATAAAGATTTATAAAAAAAAAAAATTAGTCAATTCAGAAATCACTTCCATTTTTGTTAATTTTCTTCTTCCTTAGAATCTAGGTAGAAGTTCTGAAATGTACTTTCTACTCTAGCTGACTCACAGGGCTGAAGAGGTTTATGTCCTATCCATATAACACTCATTGACTCACTTCACATCTAGATAGCATGAAGGTCTCTACCCATTTCTAACAGTAAGTGTTTTAAATTTTAAAATGAGAGATCCACCCCTAGAGGGGACATATAAGCACTGCCTTGAATTATAAAAAGAGAAAGAATAATAAAAGAATGGAAGAAACTCAAGAGAGGGTTATAGGAGAAGAGAGAATGACAAATACTTCATGTTTTCTCTCACGTGGAATCTAGGAGGAAAAACACACATACATACACACACACACACACACATATAAAATCAGGGGGAAAGGACCTGGCAGCCCATCCCTGAAACAATCCCAAAGCAATCTGCCACTAAAAGCCCTATGGACAGCGGAGAATCACTGACAATAGTGCCAGTTATGTCACAGTGTCGGGGAGTATTTTGCTTTACTATTCACAGGGTTGCTATAAATCGGACTGGACTCAACAGCATCTAACAACAACAACAACATATATATGTCATGAAAGCAGAAGGGGGACTATTTGAGAATAGGAAGGGGGAAAGTAAAGGGATAATAAATGGAAATAAACGGAAGTGGCTAGAAGGGAAGAGATTATGTAAATAGTAAGTGCACATAATCCAAGAAACTGGACTTTATGAGGAAGAACGTGGCATCAAGATTGTAGGAAGACTCAGTAACCTGCGTTATGCAGATGACACCACTCTGCTTGCTGAAAGTGAAGAGGATTTAAAACATTTACTGATGAAGATCAAAGATCATAGCCTTCAATATGGGTTACGGCTAAACATCAACAAAACGAAAATCCTTATGACGGGGTCAACACGCAACTTCACAATAAATGGAGAAAAGATTGAGGTTGTCCAAGATTTTGCTTTGCTTGGCTCTATAATCAACACCCGTGGAAGCAACAGTCAAGAAATCAAAAGACGCATTGCTCTAGGAAAAATTGTGGCAAAAGATCTCTTTAGAGTATTGAAAAGCAAAGATGTCACATTGAAGATGAAGGTGCATCTGACTCATGCCATGGTATTTTCAGTGGCATCATATGGTTGTGAAAGGTGGACATTGAACAAGGGAGACAGAAAAAGAATTGATGCATTTGAATTGTGGTGCTGGAGACATCTATTGAATATACCATGGACTGCCAAAAGAACCAACTAATCTGTCCTAGAAGTGCAACCAGAGTGCTCCTTGGAAGCAAGAATGGCCAGACTGCATCTTACATATTTCGGACATGTAGTCAGGACAGATCAATCCCTGGAGAAGGACATCATGTTTGGGAGAGTGGCACGTCAATGCAAAAGAAGAAAACCCTCCACCAGATGGATTGACACAATGTCTGCAACAATGGGCTTAAACATAAATAAAATCGTTTTCCTGGCACATAATCGGTAAGTGTTTCAATCTACTGTACATAGGATCGCTATGAGTCGGACTCAACTCGAAGGCACCTAACAACAACAAGTGCATAAATGTTACCTGAGGACATGACTGCCATGCTTTTTAAAGATATTGTGAAGGATCCCGGCACAGTGGCACACACTTATAATCCCAGAGACTTGGAAGGTTGAGGCAGGAGAAGCGTGAGTTTGAGGCCAAAAGCAGCCAGCATAATTTAATGAGACCATGACTCAAAAATTTAAAAAGTAAAAAAGTGAACTGGGGTTGTACCTCAGTGGTAGAGTACTCGCAAAGTATGTGCAAGGTCCTGGGCTCAACCTCCAAGTACTTCCAAAAAAAAAAAGATATTGATATTGTTAAAGGCACACACATTCAACTTATATCACTAAATAATGGACAAATTCTCACCAAAAACCCTAGAGCATGTAAAATCACTGAAATAAATAATGAGTAAGTGTTCAGTGATGTAATAGTGTCTTAAAGTTTTTCATCCATTATCTATAGACTGTCTCTGTTTTTGTTTATCTTTTATAGAATTTTTAATATTCTATCTTATTAAATATCCTTTACCTTTGATAAAATTGACCAAAATCAACCAACAACAGCAAAACATAAGGATATGCAGAGTAGTCTTTTGACAGGTACCATGACAAAATTTAAGAAGCACAGCTTTGATACCAAATTACAAAATAAAATCTAAGTTCATCATTTTCCAGGTGGACACCAGGTGTGGCTTTAGGAAAATTACTGGTCCATCAAAAGAAAGAAATGTTTATTTTCCTTCAGAAAATGAAAATAGTAAGATTCACTGTGCAAGACTGTGAGATTAAAGCATTATCTATAAGGTGCCTGAAACAATACATGTTCAGTGTTCAACAAATGGTAGCTATGATTATCATTATTAAAAGTTAAATGTAGATAAGACTAGGGCTGAAAGATAATTTAAGAGCTCTTCTCATCAGAGGTTCTTAAAGCTAGTTTTACATAAGTACAACCTGAGCGGAGCTTTATAACACTGGAGATTTGAAGGTCCTGCCTCAAATTCTTTAGATCAGGATCTCTGTGGATGCTGTCCAGAAAATTTATTTCTAATTCATCAGGTCATCTTTATTAATGATGCTTAGATGGCTTACATCACTTGCCAAGATCTCACAGTGGCAGTGCAAAACCTAGAACCCTAGTTGTCCCACATCTCTGCGTGAGCATGCCTATTATAAAACTATGTCTCTAACGTCAACTACAGCATTATGCTCATGATATCCTTAAAAACCTGATTATTGTTGTTGTTAACTATTTTGTGCTGTGATTCTATACATTAACAAGTCTCACTATTTCTTCCAAACTCTGAGTTCTTCATGCTAGGTGACACCCAAGCATGTTTCACCCACTTTCAACAGAGTCTTCCTATTATTTGTCACTGTTTTGTTTACAGACATAGAGCTGAATCAAGATCCCACATATAAAAGTTTCTATTAAAAACACACAAAAGGAATATTTAACTTAAATATAAACTGTGCTTCTAAACATGATAGAGAAACCAGGCTTATCTTCCTATCTGAAACAACTCAAAACATGGACAGAACATATAACACAACAGTTCTTCAGACACTGGACATTAAGCCACGGAGGACAGGGATCCCTGAAAGGCAAGAAACAAGAGGATGGCAGCAGTGCTCCACCTTTCTCCCTGGGGAGAGCTTCCAGGCTGTGGTCTAGGGAGAGGAAAGTTTGGCAGAGCTTACAAAAAGGGTTCAAGTCACCTACAATATCTGGAAATGAGGGAATTAAATTAGAAATCAACCACAGAAAGATCCCTGGAAAATCCCCCAAATATTTGGAAACTAAAAAATCCTCTCTCCTACGTGTCTGTCAGCTCATCATGCTATGGGGGGTTGCAAGTTGCTGTGATGCTAGAATCTATACCACTGGTATTTCAGATACCAGCAGGGCCACCCATGGTGGACAGGTTTCAGCTGAGCTTCCAGATTAAGACAGACTAGAGAGAAGGACTCAGTAGCCCACTCTTGAAATAATTAGCCATTGAAAACTCTATGAGTAGCAGAGAAACTCTATCAGATATAGTGTCCAAGTTAAAAGGCTTTCAAAGGATGACTGGGGAAAAGTTGCCTCCTAAAAGTAGAGTCAAACTGAATGACAAGAGTGGAGGAAAACCCTAGGGATATCCATTTGCTGGTGTGGCATGACTCAAAATGAAAAGGAACAACTATAAACATCCATTAATGTGGAATGTATGTAGTATAAATTAGGAAAATTGTTGTAGTTGTTGTTGTTGTGTGCTGTGGAGTTCAGTCTGACTCATAGCAACCCTACATACAACAGAATGAAATACTTCCCAACACTGTGTCATGCCCCGTATTATGTCAGTGCTTCTCTGCTATTCATAAGATTTTCAGTGGCTGATTATTCCAAGAGTGAGCAACCAGGTCCTTCTCTCTAGACTGCAGCACCTGGTATTACCAAGTGGTCTCCCAGCCAAGGACTAAGTAGACCTGACCCTGCTTAGCTTCTGAGATCAGATGAAATCAGATGCAAGGGAGCTACAGACAAGGAAAATTAGAAATCATCAAAAGAGAAATTAAGTGCATAAACATTGACATTCTAAGTATCCGTGAGCTAAAATGGACTGGTATTGGGCCATTTTGAATCAGCTAATAATGTTGTCTACTATGCCAAGAATGACAGATTAAAGACAAATTGTTGTTGTTGTTGTTAGGTGCCGTTGAGTCGGTATCCGACTCATAGCGACCCTCTGTACAACAGGGGAAAGACTACTGTCTGCTTCTCTGCTGTTCATAGGGTTTTCAATGGCAGATTGATTTTTGGGAGGGGGTTGCCAGGTCCTTCTCCCAGCCTACAGCTTCTGGTGTTCCCAGGCGGTCTCCCATCCAGGTACTAACCAGGCCCGATCCTGCTTAGCTTACGAGATCTCACGGGATCGGATGCCACAGGGCTATAGCTGCAGGCTAAAGACAAATGGGGTTGCATTAATTATCAAAAAGGACATCTCAAGGTCTATCCTGAGCTACAATACTATCAGTGACAGAATAATATCCATATGCCTACAAAGGCCAGTTAATATGACTATTATTCAAATTTACACACTCACCAACTAAGGCTACAAATGAAGGTAGGGAAGATTTTTACCAGCTTTCTGTAATCTGAAGTAGATCAATCATGCAATCAGGGTATACTGATAATTATTGGTGACTAGAATGCAAAAGTTGAAAACAAAGAAGCCTCAGTAGTTAGAAAATATAGCCTTGGTGACAGAAATGATGCTGGGGATTCCATGATATAGTTTTGTCAGTCCAATGACTTTTCATTGCAAATAATTTTTTCACTAACATAAATGGTGACTATATACATGGAAATCACCAGATGGAATATATAGGAACAAAACTGACTATATTTGTGAAAAGCGATGATGGAAAAGTTCAATATCAAAAGTCAGAACAAGACTAGGTGCTGATTGAGGATCAGACTATCAACTTCTCAAATGCAGGTTCAAACTGAAACTGAAGAAAATTAGAACAAGTGTACAAGAAACAAGGTGTGACCTTGAGTATATCCCACCTGAGTTCAGAGACCACCTCAAGAATAAGTTTGATACATTAGACACTAATAATTGAAGACCAGACAAGTTGAGGTGTGACATCAAAGATATAATTCATGAGGAAAGCAAAAAGTTATTTAAAAGAGAGAAAAAAAGAAAAGACTAAATTACACATCAAAAGAGACTCCCAAATTTGCCCTTGAACATGGAGCACCTAAAGTAACAGCAAGACATGACAAAGTAAAATAACTAGGCAGAAGATTTCAAAGGACAGTTATAGATGACAAAATCAAATATAATAACATGTGCAAAGAGCTAGAGATAAAAAACCAAAAAGGAAGAACATGCTCTGCTTCCTTAAGCTTAAGGAACTGAAGAAAAAATTCAAGCCTCAAAAGTGGCAATAGTGAAGGATTCTACAGGGAAAATGTTAAATGACACAGGAAACATCAAAAGAAGATAGAGGGACTACACAGAGTCATTATACGAAAAAGAGTTCATGGATGACCAACAATTTCAAGATGAAGCATATCATCAGGAACCCATGTTCCTAATGGACTGAAAGATGAAATGGAAGCAACCTTGAAGGAATTGGAAAAGTACAAGGCTCCAGGAACTGAGGGAAAAGCAATAGAGATGTTTCAACAAATACAGCACTGGAGGTGCTAACTTGTTTATGCCAAGAGATTTGGAAAACAGCTATCTGACAAACTGACTGGAAGAGATCCATGTTTGTGCTTGTTCCCAAGAAAGAGGATCCAACCAAATGTGGAAATTACCAAACAATACCATTAACATCAGACACAAGTAAAATTTTTTTGAAAGTCATTCAACAGTGACTGCAGCAGTATATAAATAGGGAATTTCTGGGAAATCAAGCTGGATTCAGCTTGATCATAATAAATTATGGATAAGATTGCAAAAATGGGAATAATAGAGTATTTAATTGTACGCATGAGCAATCTGTGTGTGGACCAGGAGGCCATCATTTGAACAGAACAAAGAGACACTGCCTGGTTTAAAGTCAAGAAAGATGTGCATCAGGGCTGTATCCTTTCACAGTACCTCTTCAATTTCTATGCTGAGCAAATAATCTGAGAAGCTGGACTTTATGAAGAAGAATGTGGCATTATACAGATGACACAACTCTGCTTGCTGAAAGTGAAGAGGATTTAAAACACTTACTGATGAAAATCAAAGAACACACCCTTCAGTATGGACTGTAACACAACATCAACAAAACAAAAATCCTTACAACCAGATCAGTATGCAACTTCATGATAAATGGAGAAAAGATTGAGGTTGTCCAAGGTTTTGCTTTGCTTGGTTCTACAATCAACACCCGTGGAAGCAGCAGTCAAAAAATCAAAAGACTCATTGCATTGGGGAAAGCTGTGGCAAAAGTTCTCTTTAAAGTGTTGAAAAGTAAAGATGTCACACTGAAGACTTACAAAGGTGCACCTGACTCATGCCATGGCATTTTCATTCGTATCATATGCTTGTGAAAGCTGGACATTGAATAAGGGAGATAGGAGAAGAATTGATGCTTTTGAATTATGACGCTGGAGGTGAATATTGAATATACCATGTTGTTGTTGTTGTTAGGTGCCATCGAGTCGGTATCTGACTCATAGTGACCCTCAGACGGTTTTCAATGGCTGACTCTTTTGGGATTGCCTTGGGAGTGGATTGCCAGGTCCTTCTCCCATTTTTGCGGTGCTGGGAATTGAACTCTGGACCTCAGAGACTGCAGCGCAGCGCTCTACCAACTGAGCTGAATCCCAGCCCCTTCATAGTGACCCTCATAGGGTTTTCAATGGCTGACTGTTTCGGGATTGCCTTGGGAGTGGATTGCCAAGTCCTTTTCCCATTTTTGTGGTGCTGGGAATCGAACTCGGGACCTCAGAGACTGCAGCGCAGTGCTCTACCAATTGAGCTAAATCCCAGCCCTGAATATACCATGGACTGCCAAAAGAAACAACAGGTCTGTCCTAAAGGAGGGCAACCAGAGAGCTTCTTCAAAGCAAAGATAGCTAGACTGTATCTTACATATTTTGAACATATAGTCAGGAGGGACCAATCCCTGAAGAAGGACATTATGTTTGGGAGAGTGGCAGGTCAATGAAAAAAGGGAAGACCCTCAACCAGATGGATTGACACATGGCTACAACAATAGGCTTTAACATAACATAAAAATTATTGTGTGTCTGGCACAGAATCTGGGAGTATTTTGTTCTATTGCACATAAGGTCACTATGAGTCAGACCACCTCAACAGCACCTAACAACAACAGCAAATAGTCCTGTATTAAATAATCCATGAGTCAAAAAATAAATTGAAAACAAAATTAGAAAATGTTTTGAACTATTATGACTTGAGTCACACATGTCCCCTAAAAGCTTCTGTCAGAAACCTTGGTCCCCAGTGCATCAGTGCTCAAAGGTGGGGCCTTTGGGAGGTGATTGAATCTGAATCCTGAGGGCTCTAACTTCATGAATGGATTAATCCACTTATAGACCCACAGCTTAATGAGTTTTGCAGGAGGGACTAGCTCTGTCATTCTGCTACCCAGTTGCTCCACCACACACTTCCATCATGATGCTCTGGCTCACCGCCGGCCCAAGCAACCATGTACCAAAATCTCTGAAGCCATAACCTACTTTCCTTAGGTATTGCGCCACAATGACAGAAAGCTGACAAACACATGAACTAAGCAAAAATGCCATAACGTGTGCCAAGAGGTGGCCCTGTGCTCCACTGCTGCCAGCCCTCCAGCTGATGTTGATCTTTCAGATTTCCCATGCATGAAGCAAACTCCAGTCCTCAGGGACCCTTGTGTTCTGTAAATGGTTTTAGATCACCTCTAATTGCACTTAAGGTGAGAGGAAGGCACGCTCTATCCACCCAACACTCAGTTTCTAAAGTCTCACATAGAGGATCCACAGCTCTTTACAGAACATTTGTACAAGACAGGTGTGGTGGCTCATGCTTGCAATCCCAGTGACTAGGGAGATGGAGGTTGGAGGATCTCAGATTTGAGGCCAGAAGGCAGCCAGCATAACTTAGGAAGACCCTGTCTCAAGAAAAAAACACAATGAGCTGAGAGCGCAGTGCAGTGACAGAGCACTTGTAAAGTATGTGCAAGGCACTGGGTTGAACCCCTAAGTACTGATTAAAAGAAAGAAAAAGCATAGATACAGTTGTTGTTGTTAGGTGCCATCGAGTCAGTATCCGACTCATAGTGACCCTGCGTACAACAGGCAAAACACTATAGTCTGTGCTTCTCTGCAGTTCATAGGGTTTTTAATGGCGGATTGATTTTGGGGAGTGGGTTGCCAGGTCCGTCTCCCAAGCCTACAGCACCTGGTGTTCCCAGGCAGTCTCCCATCCAAGTACTAACCAGTCCGGACCCTGCTTAGATTCTGAGATCTGACAGGACTGGGTGCCACAGGGCTGCAGGCTAAATAGTTAGTATCTATTATATTAGGACTTTAGTCAAAACTGAAGCTGAAATAACTCCATATATATAGAATATTGTGAGACCAGTTTAACAATACTTTCACGAAATCAAATGCATATCAATCATATCTTTAATTAGCAATCTCACCCTTAAGAAATGCATACATTACCCAAAGAAGAAGTTTCTACCTTCTTATTGTTTCCTCCATGGAGGGAACCAGATAATCTTTATTAAAAAATCATGTGGTATTATTGCCTCATAAATATGTAGTGTGATCTTCAGTAATAAAATCCAGAAGTCTAATAACTGAACTCACTCAATCATGTAGAAGACTAAAATTACCCTGTGGCCTAACGATGATTTTTGTTAAATAAATAATAAAACCAGTTAATTTGATGCCCCTTTTACTAATTGGTTTGCTAGGTAAAATTCAGATGAGAATAAAATGGCCAAAAACAAATATTAAAATGTAGGGAGGGCAGGTAGCATCTTAGAGAATGAGAATATTTTAAAAATTCAATAATTGTCTTAAATATTTCTTACCTCTAAAATAATAAAAGATAAAGAGAAGAGGGTGATTCTATTGTACATGGCTCATGCAGAAAACCCTAACTTTTGTAGAACCTATTTCTTTTAGGATACTTGCACACACAAAAGCTAGGCTTAAATGACTGCATTTGTAATCATTCTCGAGATATGGAATGTTCATAATCATTTACATATAAAATGGGCTACTGCTCACTGTATAGCCCATGGCCTCGTTGATCATAATTTCCTTTACTGAGTACAAGAGCTGAATGAACTCTATATGACATAGAGGAATGGTAGTTACTTTATCCTTTTTAAATTTCATCAGATAACATCTTTAATTTTCCTGCCAATATATAGTGATGTTGGAGCTTACAATGTAATTCCTTATATCTAAATTGGTAGCCATACCATTGTGGTATCCAATTCCATCAGCTAAACAGGGTCAGGCCTGGTTAGTACTTGGATGGGAAACTGCCTGAGAATATCACGGGCTATAGCCTTGGGAGAAGGACCCGGCAACCCACTCCCACATAATAATCAGCCATTGAAAACCCTATGAATAGCAGAGAAACAGGACAAAAGTGTTTTGTCTGTTACATGTAGGGTCACTATGAGTCGGACACAAACTCGACAGCACGTAACAACAACAAATTGGAACACGGAGTTCAAAGGTCTTTTGGTATTATTGCATTTCATTTTGCATCCACATACATTAGCAACCATCCTCCATCTCATGCCCTCCATTTACACACTCTTGAATTAAACTGATTCCCTGACGTAAGCATGGTTCAACAATCTCAGCTCAGATTCCTTGCTTAGCTCTGACGTGCAAGTCAGGCCAGAATCAGTGACTTCCTGTACCACAGTTAGAACCATAAAGTGTTCTTAGGAAAACCCATTGTGACATCTTCCCACTTCCTCAGTTCACCCCTCCAACCTCTGACTCTTGGGATTCTCTATCCTCTTACACAGTCTTTTACCAACAGGTTCTGTTTAGTGCCCATCTTATCGACGAAAGCGATCCAACTTTGACTGCAGTTCCAACTCCATTATTCCAAACTTTCTGTGACTTTTAGTGGACTTTCAAACCATATACAATATTTCAGGAACAAATACTCCAAGCATTTGAGGGTTCAGTTATGTAGAATTAAATGAATAACCCTAGGTGAATTGGGAAGCAAATGTAGCTTTCTCTTTCTCTCTGTCTGTATTTATCTTTTCTAAACATCATTTTCTTCTCCTTCTTACTGACTCTTCCCTGCCAGTAAGGTGCCCTCGCTCTCCAGCTCTCCAAAACTGACATAGCAGTCAATGTGGAATTGACCTGATAAATTCATTTACAAAAAAAAAAGTGCTATGTGTGTGAAAGCTGGACAATGACTAAGGGAGATAAAAGAAGCACTGACACTATTGAATTATGTTGCTGTAGATAAATATAGAATATACCATGGACTGCCAAAAGAAACAACAGATCTGCCCTGGAAAAAGTGCACTGAGAGTGCTCCTTGGAAGCAAGGATGGCTAGACTGGGTCTTATGTATTTTGGACATGTAGTCGGGAGGGACCAATCCCTGGAGAAGGACATTATATTTGGAAGAGTGGTGGGTCAACCAAAAAAGAAAGACTCTACACTAGATGGATTGACACAGTGTCTGCAACAATGGGCATAAGCATAAAAAAGATCTTGTGTTTGGCACGGACTCGGGGACTGTTTTATTCTGTTGTACATAAGGTCATTATGGATCAGACCCAACTCAATGGCACCTAAAAACATGTAATAAGTTACACTTTATGAACATTTACATTTCTAAACAATATCATATAAAAGCAAGAAACTTTTTTAAAGGGAAGGCAATACCTAAAGCACTGAATCAAAGAACTGGAAGGGGCTTAAATCCTTTACTGGGTTCATTTCATTTGACTGTTTATTTCATGTGATTGTTTAAGAACAAAAACCCAATTTTTTGGCAGGGCCAGTGTTGAGCTAAGGGCCTTACGCATGCTAAGCAGGACCTCCACCATTAAGCTCCTCTCCCAGTGCACCCAGTGGCCAATATGGACCTTCTTGGTGCTTGAATTCTCCTACTTTACCCCAGATTGTTCTATACCAGAGTTACTCAGACATTTGTCTAATTTCACTCTCACTGATGGACTTCTTTGAAGAAGTAATCATAGCTTATGATATGGTAATACTGTACCTTATCTCTAGCACTCAATTAAATGTTTATGGAATTTAATGTAGTCCCCCCCAGCTGCTCATTTACAGTTAAGGGAAACAATATATGGGAATGTAAGGGACTTTCCTAATATCATACATGTGGTCAATGGAAAACACCAAATGAATCACTAGCATTTCGGCAATTGTGTGGAAAAACATGCTGTGCATAATGTTAACCTTTAAATCCTAGCGTATCAGTAGTCACCTAACTAATCTATTTCAATAAAAGAAGAGCCTTAGTTTTATAATGTTTCTATTTTAAATTAGACCCTTTAACACTTATATTCCAAAATAATTAATTTATACTTTTAAGACGTGCTTTTTCATACGTATTCAGTTATCTGGCTCTGGTGTTGACTGCAGATAAGAGTTGTATGATAATTGTGCACTGTGGCATGACACAATCGGTGTCAGGAAAAACCTTGTGCTCAGAGTGCATTTGTAAAAGAAGTCTCATTCTTTTCTTTTCTTTTTTTCTTTTTTATTTCCTACAGTACTAGGGGATTGAACCCAGGGCCTCATGCATGCTAAGCAAGTGCTCTGCCACTTAGCTACTAACCCATTTTTTTTTTAATTTTTTGTCTGTATTTTTCAGACAAGGTCTTGCTAAATTTCACAGGCTGCCTCAGGCCTCAAATTCATGATCCTCCTCCCTCAGCCTCCCAAGTTACTGGGACAACAGTCATGCACCGTAGCACCTGTCTTCAAGTCTCATTCTTAAGAAGAATGGTATAAGCTAGGTGCTGTGGCTCACATCTGTAATCCCAGAAAGTCAGGAGGCAGGTGCAGGAGGATCACAAATTCAAGGCCAGAGGCAGCCTGTGTAATTTAGAGAGACTTTGTCTCCAGGTAAAAAAATAAAAAGGGGGCTGGATGTGAAGCTCAGTGGTAGAACACTTGCAAAGTATGTGTAAGGCCCTAGGATCAACCCCACAGTACTGCCAAGAAAAGAAGAAGGAGGAGAAGGAAGAGGAGAGAGGAGGAAAAAGGGAGGAAGAAGAGGAAAGAGAAGAAGAAAGAAGAGCAGGAGGAGGAGAAGAAGGAAGGAGGAAAAGGAGGAGGAGGAGGAGGAGAAGGAGAAGGAGGAGAAGGAGGAGAAGGAGAAGACCACCACCAAATTGGCAGAGGAAGAGAACACAGTTGTGTGAACAATTGCTGGAAAAATTAGAACTTAGACCTTGAACAAACAGGATTTCAGGGAGCCCATAAATGATATTTTCAGTGTTTTGATGATGTGGAATATTGTATATGGATATATTGTTTGTGCGTGTGCTTTGGAGACAAGAATAAAACCAAAACTGAACGAACAGGAGTTGAACAACCTCTTTGCCCTCTGAATGCTCCCTTTCCCCATCACTCATGGCAACTAGGACAAGGCTCTGTGCTGCGATCAGTCATGAGTATAGTATATTTCAGTAAGCTTTACAGCCTCATCTAATAACATAAAAATGCTGAACCTCATCCTAGTGGAAAAACTTTTCACTTCCCCATATCTGGGATGTAAGTCTCAACTGCGGGAGTGACTGCATCTTTGTCTTCCTAGCCCCTGTCCTATGCTCATTCACCTACTACTCTTTTTAATGGCACCCATCAGACCCAGGGAGGGGGAGAGAATTTGGCAGAAACTGTTCAAATGTGTGGGGCTGAGTGATAGTTTCTCTTACCAGGGTTTTTGAGGACTCCTTGGAGCTCTTCTCTCTGGGGTTCACCAACTGCAGGTCAACCTGAGCAAGGTCCCTTCTCCTGCTGGCTGCTAGGGATTAAGCTGGGCTTCTCCCCTGCTGGGGTCCTTGCCCTCTTAGGCTGTCCTTTTGAGTGGAGTCCTTTTCAAGCTGGTCTATCCTCAGTTCCCTTCAGTGGGATTCAAATCTCCATACTGTAAGGCATGTATGTGTCTCCAGTTGAAGCAAATGCAGCTCATTCCCAGATTTTTTCTTCCTTCTGCCACCAAGGAGAAGTGCTAGCCCCAGCCTCTCCACATCAGACCATTTGGGAACAACCAAGTATCATATCATCAACATGAAGTGCATGAACAACACATATGTTAGCTATTATTCTTACTTTTTAATTAAATTTATCTCAACTCATATATTAAAAACATTAAAATTATGCAGCTTAACATAGTACTATGTGATGTTTTAATACATGTATACATTGCATAATGTTTATGTCAGGTTAAACATATTTATTTCCTCAAACATTTATCATTTCCTTATGGTAACATCTGTCAAAATTCTTTCTTCTAGCTTTGTGAGACACAAGTACATTATTGTTACCTATAGTCACCCTCAATAGTACTTAAATAGCAACATAGTCATTGTACTATGCAATAGCACACCAGAACGTCTTCCCTCTGTCCTGCTATAACTTAGGACTCACTGATCAACTTTTTTTTCTTTGCTCAATCTCCCCTGCTTCTGCTCCCCAGCCTCTGGTAATGACCATTCTACTCCTAACTTCTACGAAATCAACAATTTTAGATTCTGCATGTGACTGAGAACATGAAGTGCTTGTCGTTCTCTGCCTAATTTCACTTAGTGTAATAACCTCCGCTTGCATCTATGCTTTTGCAAATGACAAGATCTCATTCTTTTTACGTCTGAATAGAATTCCATTGTGTTATGTCCCACATTTTATATACTCATTCATCAATTCATGGGCACTTTTTTTCATTTCTTGGCTAGTATGAACAATGCTGCCTTAAACACAGGAGTGCGGATGTCTCTTTGACCCTCTGATTACATTTTCTCTGATGGCATTGGTGGATCATATAGTAGTTCTATTTTTATTTATTTTTTGAAATAATTGGCTGTACTAATTTACATTCCCATCAACAGTGTAATCCTCTTTAGTTTCAGCAAGCAGAATTGTGTCATCTGCAAAAAGCAGGTTGGTAATGAGTCTTCCTCCAATCTTGATGTCCCCTTCTTCTTCACAGAGTCCAGCTTTTCAGATTATTTGTTCAGCATAGAGATTGAAAAGGTATCATATAAGGATATAGCCCTGAGGCACACCTTTCTTGACTTTAAACCAGGCAGTGTTTCCTTGTTCTGTTCAAATGATTGCCTCCTGGTCCACGTACAGATTCCTCATGAGTACAATTAAGTGCTCTGGTATTTCCAGTCTTCACAATGCTATCCATAATTTATTATGATACACACAGTCATATGCCTTTTCATAGTCAATAAAACCTAGATAGACATCTTCTGGTATTCTCTGCTTTTGGCTAATATCCATCTGATGTCAGCAATGATATCCCTGGTTCCCTGCCCTCTTCTGAATCCAGCTTGATTTTCAGCAGTTCCCTGTCAATATACTGCCATGGTCACTTTTGAATGATCTTTAGCAAAATTGTACTTGCATGTGATATTAATGATAATGTTTGGTAGTTTCCATATTGGATCCCCTTTCTTGAGAATAGGCACAAATATGGGCCTCTTCCAGTTATTTAGCAAGGTAGATATTTTTTCAAATCTCTTGGCATAAACAAGTTAGCACCTCCAGTGCTACATCTGTTTGTTGAAACATCTCAATTGATATTCTGTTAAGTTCCTGGAGTCTTGTGTTTCACCAATGCCTTCACAGCAGCTTCTTCTTCTCCTTTTAGTACCATTCGGTCCTGATCATATGCAACTTCTTGAGATGGCTGTTCATCCACCAATTCTTTTTTGTATAATGATTCTATGTATTCTTTCCATCTTCTTTTGATGTTTACTGCATAATTTAATATTTTCCCTATAGAATCCTTCACTATTGGTACTCAAGGCTTGAATTTTTTTCTTCAATTCTTTAACCTTGAAAAAAACAGAATGTGTTCTTCCCTTTTGATTTTCTATCTCCAGCTCTTTGCACATGTCATTACAAGATTCAAGTTTGTCTTCTCAACCTGCCCTTTGAAATTTTCTGTTTATTTCTTTAACTTCATCATATCTTCCTTTTACTTTAGCTGTTCCATGTTCAAGGGAAAGTTTCAGAGTCTCTTTTGAGATGTAATTTGGTGTTTTCTTTTTTCCTGTCTTTTTAATAATCTTTTGCTGTGCTCATGTGTGGTGTCCTTGATATCATGCCACAACTCATCTAGTCTTCAATAAAAAAGATCATATGCATGACACAATGTCACATACTGTTTTGTCTGTTATACATTAGGTCATGATGAGTTGGACACAACTCAATGACACCTAAAAACAATAACTAACACTGAAAGGGTTCTCTTTTCTCCACATCCTCATCAGCATACGTTATTGTTAGCTGTTTTGATAATAGCCATTTTCATTGGGGTAGGACATCTCATTGTGGTTTTGATTTGCATTTTCCTGATAATTAGTAACATTTAATATTTTTGTGTATACTTGCCCATTTGTATGTATTCTTTTGAGAAATATTTGTTTAGCTCTAATGCCCATTGTTTTAATTGGGTTTTTTCATTTAAGATTTTTTCTATTGAGTTTGTTGTTGTTGTTGTTGTTGTTGTTGTTGTTGTTGTTGCTCCTTTTATATTCTGGATATTAACCCCTTTTCAGATGTCTTGTTTGAAAATGTTTTCTCTAATTGAGAAGGTTGCCTCTTCAGTCCAATCATTACTTCCTTTGCTGTGAAGAAAGTTTTTTTAAGTTTGATATAATTCTATTTGCCTAATTTTTTTTCCTATGCTTCTGAGGTCTTGTTCAAAAAATCCTTGGGCATTCCAATACCCCAAATAATTTCTCCTATGTATTTTCTAGTAGATTTATGGATTCACATCATATATTAAGTCTCTAATCCATTTTAAGTTGATTTTTATAACTGGTAAGAAATGAGGGCCTACTGTCATTATTCTGCATGTGGAGATTCCATTACCTGCACCATTTATTCAAAAGACTGTCCTTTCTTCAATGCCTGTTCTTAGTACTCTTGTTAAAAATCACTTGATAGTTAATGTATGAGTTTACTTTCAGACTTTCAATACTATTCTATTGGTTTATGTGTCTGTCTTTATACCAATACCATGTTCTGACAACTACAGCTTTGTAGTATATTTTAAAGTCAGGTAGCACAATGCCCACTCTGATATGTTGTCTTTTGCTCATGATCATTTGGGCTACTTGGGAATTTGTGGTTCTGTAAAAATTTTAGGATTATTTTTCCTCCCTCCGTGAAGGATGCCATTGGTATTTTGATAGTGATTGTGTTTAACCTATAGGTCACTTTGGGTAGTTTGGGCATTTTTAGCAATATTGATTCTTTTAATTCATGAACATAATATGTTTTTCCTTTTTGTTGTAGTTGTGTGTGTCTTCAGTTTCTTTCATCAGTGCTTTAGAGTTTTTACTGTAGACATCTTTCACCTATTAGTTAAATTTATTCATGGATTTATTTTGTAACTGTTGCAAATGGGATTGTTTTCTAAATTTCTATTTCAACTAATTTGCAATTGGCATTTAGCAAGGCTACTGGGTTTTGTAGGTTAGTTTTGCATCCCAAAATGTTGTTAAGCTTGTTTATTAGTTCCAATAGTTTTTGCATGGAGTCTTTGGGGTTCCATGTCAGGGTCTGCTGTATTTGTATCTTAATTGTCCCCCAAAGGTCCAGATGGCAAAGTATTGCTCCCTGGGGTAGTACTATTGGGAGGGGGTGGACTTTTTAATAGTCAGGGCCCATAGAGAGGTATTTAGGTCACTGAGAGTGTGCCCTTGAAGAGAACGGTGGGACCCCAGTCTCCTCCTCTCTTTCTTGGTTTCCAGCCATGAGGTGAAGAGTTTTGTTCCAGCATGCACTCCCACCACAATGGGCCACCACAGGCCCAAAGCAACAGAGCCAGCTAATCACGAGCCAAAATAAACCTTTTCTCTTTATAGGCTGATTCCCTCAGATATTTGTTATAGTGATGGAAAGCTGACTAATCCAGGGTTTTAGACTGATCTCCTGAAGCACTCTCACTTAGACCAGGGAGGAAAACACGCACTCCCTTCATATCTCAGGGCCACAAAGAAAATTTTCCCCAAAGATATGTCTTCCTTAAAGTTGTTCAACCTTGACCTTTTGTAATTCCTGTGATAATAATTCCTGGGGTCACCTCATTTTCAAATTTATCTCTTAGAATGTTTTTTTCTCCAACTTTGGGCCTCTGGAGATGACAATAAAAAATTCCATTGAGCATTCTTTAGTATAAATTAAATGTTTCAGTAATCTCAAGTGGTTCAGAAAATGTAACTGTCAGCCTTTATAAATTCCTAGAGTTCAAGCAGAAGCTAGATCTTGATGTGGAATTATCAAGACACAGGTAGGGCTGCAGCACAGATTGGAAAAGCCATAATCCCTAAGGTCCTCTTAGTTCTTAACACCTAATGACCCAGAGGCTGATGATTCATCAGATGACATGAAAGGTTCCCCTGGTCTTCAAGGACCAGCAGAGAGAAATCATCAACAGAAAACAAGAATATGATGCAACTCAATAAACATCTCCACATATCCTAGTCGGCTGCTCTTGTTTGATCTCTTCTGGTTTTGTTTGAATTGGCATATCATGATAACACCAAGCTTGTTATTTCTACTCTAACACAAAATCCCTGCAGAGATAAAAGGAGAGCTCTGAGTTTAGATATATCAAGTATGCAGATAATCAAAAGGAGCATAGAAAATAAAACAGTAACAACATTGGAACAGGTAAATAATGTGGAAATATTCAACACTGCTCCATTAAAAATAATTACTAATAATTACTATGATAGCAATTAACATAATTTCATCCTCGCCTTCCTTTCCTTTGGGTCTTTTCATTTTAATTGCACTTGTGTGTTTTCTTTCTCAAACCAGATTATCACAAAACATACTTGGGGTTCTCCCTGTCCCTCCAAACTTGCTTTGGTTTGAATTTCTCTTCAGTAACTAAAAGAAATGTGTTTCAAGCTCTAGGTTAAACTCTTTCTCCTGAATTTATCAGCAGTTGTATCTTTTCTTCTCACTGAATAAATCTGGATATAGAACTAATATTTCTCTGTATGATCACAAGGAATTCACATACACACAGAGACACACACACCACATCCACACAGGTACACACACAAGTGAGAAATATAGCTTTTCTAAAATTTACATAAGGCTGGGGTTTGGCTTAGTTGGTAGAGTGCTACTCTGTGTGCTCTGAGGCCCTGAGGTCAACCCCCAGCACAACAAAAATGGGAGAAGGACCTGACAGCCCACTCCTGAAACAATCCAGAAACAACCAGACATTGAAAACTCTGTGAATAGCAGAGAAGCACTGACAGTAATGTTGGACTTGGCACAGTGTCAGGGAGTATTTCATTCTGTTGTACATAGGGTCACTATGAGTCAGAGCCAACTTGATGACATCTAACAACAAGCACATTTACATAAGGAAGATGGAGAAGCAAATTAACATTTTACACCCCTCATCAAACAACTTAGACTGATATTCCTGACTCTAACCCTCCTTGTCAACTAAACCTCCATGGAAAGTTCTTTTTTCTTCTTTTGGCTTTTCCCTTCCTTATTGTAGTACCTTGAGCCTGAACCCTTTCTGCTCTCTCCCAGACTTTCTTCAGAAATTTCTCCTTCTTCTTTCCTTTGTATGTAGTGTAAATTCACTCTACCTCAATAACTTCTGCACACCTTGCATATCCAGACTCTTCCCAGTGGTGGTCAGCAAGCAAAAAAGGCCCTTGCTACAGCTCCTGCCTTCCTAGGAAGGAAAGCCCACTTTGGTCACTAGACCCCATCAATGCCTGCTTTGATCACTAGACCCCACTCATCACAGCTTGCCCGCCTCATCCTAAATGGTATCTAGAAAGTCTTCTGAATGAGATGCTCTCCTTTGTTTTGATTTACAAACCCATGAAATCATGCAAATAGAATTTTCCTGATGATTTTTCTCTGTCATAGGCATTGAAGTTGAATGGACACAAAATACTGTTCCCCTCAATAGCTATGGTGGTCACATTCAAACAGGTGACACACATACGGGGCAACACAATGGCTGAAAGGGCAATGTGTGTTGCCACCAGATTCCTGCAAAAGATCCTGAGCCAAAAGATCCTAAAGACATGGTGGGCAAGACACTTTTCCTTGCCAGGGTCCACATTTCTCCCGTCTCTGGGGACTGCATTCCACATGGAGCTTTTTATTTCCAACCAAACATCTCCAAACTTGTTTAGATGGAAAAAAGATGACCACAATCATCCAGATGATTATAGCTTGGATTTATAGGGCACTTTTCTGAGGAACTCAGTACTCGCATCACCTCCCTTCCCTAACGGATCATAACCCAAAAAGCACTGATTATACCTATAAATGAAGACATTTTAAGAGTTTAAATACTTTTCTAAAGGCAAGTCCTAAATGCAAAGTTCTGGCACGTTTCACCTACACCCGATTCCAAGAGTGATGAAATAGGAAGCTGGCAGCGGCTTTTGGCATCTACAGTGGTTGTAAAATAGTTTGCTTTCTGCCTGAGTAAAGGATTAAGGCATGTGTCAGGGATCGTTAGAGAAGGTGTTCAGCAAATGTCAGCCCCTAAATAATTACAGACCATAATTTCTCTTCGGATGTGCGCCCCACTTTCCACAGGGTGGTACCTGCCTTACAACACCTGTTCTGTCAGTTCTACGGGGCAGGAACATGTGGGACATTAACCTGAGGTTAATGATTGCCCTGTGGCTTTGCTCTGCAGTTTACACAGGGGAATGTTTTGCCTGACCACCTGGAAACTTTTACAGGGAAGGAAAGAGGTACATTGCACATTGAGATCACCCGTAGACTTCCTCACTGGTTCTGCGTGCATGCACGCGTGTGATTGTGTGAGTGTGTGTGTGTGTGTGTGTTCAACTCAACATGGTGCAGTACCTTTACATCAACTTTACAAAGGAAAGGCAGGGAAAGGACCCCAATCAAAATCATCTCTAAAAAATTATTGCAGAGCCATAGAAGGAATGTCCTTGAAGGATGTTACAGGGACATTAATGAGCACTATCTGCATACTACCCGGGACAGCTAAGAATGCTCCATTGGCTTGAATTGTTGCTCTGCAAACTAAACCCACATGAAATCACAGCACACATCTAGAACCTTCACCTACATTCCTTAAATGCTGCCTTGAGTACGGAAGTGCGCATCATCACGTGGCTGACAGATCATAATTTTGCCCCAGCCCAGGTGGTATTTATGCTGAGAAGATGAAAGCCTTCTGAAGATTGATACTTCTGTGTGTCTCATTCATTTTGCCGGGGCACGGTCATGCTGTTTCCTGCACTGTAGCAATTTAAGCAGAGCAAGTATCTGCCTCACCTGAGAGGTATGAATCATGGTATAGTCTTCCCCAGATGGCTGCCATTTGTCCAGTCTCCCACAACCCTCCAGTTCACCATGTCAATACCTATTCTCTCCAGAGACTTCTCAGAGTTAAAGCTGAGCCTCTCAGCGAATATGAAACTATATGAGGGGTTCAGAACCTGTTGCCCCATGAGTGACCATGTTTACATTAGTATCTTATAATGTCCTGAAATGGCATTTGAGGTCTCTTGCAATAGTTACTTCTTTAGACAAATGTGGCTCCCACAAAACTTTGTGTTTCCCAAAAATGTGTTTGTCCCCATGTCCAGGCCTACGCCCGGGAAAAAATACAGCTGTCCTTATGCAGCCTCCCAGCCTGGGTCCCTAATGAGACTTTATTAATCTCCAGTTCCTGTAAGTGGCTCGAGTTTTTGTTTTACTACATTCTGGGTTTACAACTGTGAGATTTGGGGGAGTTGAGATTCTTTTCTAAAGCTTTGTCTCAAGGCAATCCATTTGATCAAAGAGTAATACCCTGACTTCTTCATTTGTCATCTCCCAGTCAGACTTGGGTTGTGAGTAGAATCCTGCAGTTATTTTGTTTAACATAAAAAATGATTTCATTCTCCTGCCAGAAGCTAGTTTTACTGATCATGTTGCTGCTTAGAAGCCAGGGGAATCATGGCTTTTACCTAACTTTCGGTAGTGAGAGATGGCAGATAATCCTAATTAAGAGCGAAATAAGAACAGGGAGAAAGACTACAACATAGAACAAGAAGAATAACAACTCTACTGCAGTCACGATTTCCATAATCCAAAAGAGACAGGCGAATTGTTGAGGCGGCAGCAGGAATCCTTTCAAGAGCAGTATCCACTCCAAGATTAAAGCGGGAAGGCAGCTGAACTCACTCAGATCTCCCACTTCTTTCTTCAGTTCAGTTGAGGATTTCAATTTAACCCAGTGTTGCAAAACCAACAGTTCGGTAGAAAACAGTTCAGTAGAAATTCTGAAAGGAAAATCATTTTACCATTGCATTCACTATATTTGGATTCAGCAGGCCTGAAGACATTTTTCCCTAGGCATTCTTTTTTCTTTTCCTGACTTTTAACCATCAGTTAAAATCTTCTATGCAGGACTTAACAGTTGATACAGGAAGTGCAATGTGACCGTTGTGTGATAGATGATACCCTGTCTTTGACTTGGGTTACCAAATAGTTGAGCATATATTAATTATAGCCCTTGGTAATGGCCATGAGCATCATTTAGAGTAGCATAACGTGAATGCTAAATCTGAATACAACATAGAGAAAATCTAAGACTCTCAACAAACCAGAACCTGTTTGTACAGATGGCTCCCATAATAAATACAATATTAGATGTTCCACATGGCATTAGAAAAAAGGAAATAAATACATCTGTCAAATTAGACATTAGAAAGGCATTGCTTCAGCATCAGACAAACCTAATTCTGGGCAAACACATGAAAGACTATACTGCCCGCTGGGTACATCCTAATGTTGATCATTTGAATGGCTTCTAACTGAGGTAACTAACAAACAGATGAAATCGTTGAAAGGAAATCCTGACAAAAGAAATATTAAATGCTAAGCATCTCTCATTCCAACCTGAAATTTTACAAAAATATTCTTTAAACTTCAGAAGCTAAGTGACCGTTACAGAGTCTAAAGGACCTACCCATAACAGTGTCGATGTTCCTACAACTGAATGGAGTTCTGTTTTGGCTAGGAAAGAATCGGAGATAATTTCAATCAGGTGCCTACTGCATATCAGGTTTTTATATATACTACATTTGTTCTCACCACAGTGAAGATATTATTACCTCCAACTTACAGAGAAATGAATTGAGATTAAGACAAGGGGAATAACACCCACCATGATTGTTTTCATTACTATTATAGTTAACATTTGAGGGAAAAATATGTTTGTTTCTGTAACATGTACTCTAAATGAGTTAGCTCCTGTAAAACTGCCCAGAAAAGGCAGATATTTTATTCTCGTTTTATAGATGAAGAAATTGGAGTGTGCAAAGCTGGAATAATTTTCTAAAGATCACACAGAAAAACCATAAAGCCAAGATTAAAATCCAGTCCCTTCTATGAGGCCATCACCACCAAGGGAGTCGGTTATGATTAGCCTTACTTACCACAAATCTTAGTAATTTGTAAGTTACTGGTTATGTGAAACACAGAGTCCTTTCTAAATTACTGCTCACAATTGCAATAGTGAAAGCTCATAGTATTCACTGAGGAAATAAGGCAACATTTACAGCATGAAATCTAGGATCTAGCATTTGGGGTCTGGCCAGTTGTTATTCAGAGAGAGCATTACAGTTGTTAATGTCGACATTACTATAACATAGAAAAAAACTTCCTTGAACTTATAACCAAGAGTGTTGTGGTGATTGGAAACATCACTTTGAACATGCATAAATACATTCTTGACTCATTCCTCTTCATAATTTAACTTATATTTAATTAAAAGTGCAATTAATATTGTCTTTATTAAAAGTTGTTTCTAATTTGGAGAATGGAGATGGAAACCCTTGAAGATTTTTGCCCAGTAAAGTCAAGTTTGTTTGGTTGGTTGGATGGTTTTGTTGATTATTCTTCTAGAACATTATAAGGTATATGAAAACCTACTCATTGATACCTGCAGCCTTAGCACTGTCACATATGATCCTGTCAGATCTCAGAAGCTAAGCAGGGTCAGACCTGGTTAGTACTTGGGTGGGAGACCACCAGGGAACACCAGGTGCTGTAGGCTTGGGAGAAGGACCCGGCAACCCACCCCCCCAAAAATATCAACCATTAAAAACCCTATGAACTGCAGAGAAGCACTAACAACAGTATTTTGCCTATTGTTCACAAGGTCGCTATGAGTTGGACACCAACTCAATGGCACCTAATGACAACTCATTGATAGACCAAAAAAAAAAAAAGTACTGTGAAGAGGTTTGGAAATTTTCCTGTATTATTCCAAAACACCTATAGGCTTTCAAAGTGATTTAGCTAAACATGATTTCTAATGTCAGTTTTGATGTCTCTGAGGTCATCGATTTACTGACTGTGCCAGAGGCCCAGGAACATCTGTGTGCACCTCTCCATTCTCCAGCCCTTCTTGAGGCTCTGGCACTGCGATTGAAATCAGGCCATAGAATGTGGGCAGAGGTGACAAGAGTCTCTTTCAGGACAGGTTGCTAAAATATCCCATCTTTTTTTTTTCCCCTCAGTTTCTAAGGAGCTAACTCCAGCGCCTTGCACATTCTTTGCAAGTACTCTATCACTGAGCTGCACCCAGAGTCCCTTTTTCAGTTTTCATTTTGAGTCAGGGTCTTGCTAAATTATGCAGGCTGCTCTGGCCTTGAACTTATAATCATCTTGCCTCTGTCTCCCTGGTCGTTAGAATTACAGGTGTCCGCCACTGCATCTGGATTTCCCAAGTCATTTTCCAAACCCATCTTCACCATTCTGTGTATATGGAAGTAAAGGTCTTAGAAATACTGTAACTGCAAAATGGAAGGGCCCTGGATCCTTTAGTAACCACATGGAGACAAAGACACTCACCAGGAACATCTGCATATGTATTAGAAGGTAAGAACTAACCTTTGTGGGGCTAAGCCACAGAGAATTGTTCTAACAGTAGTCAGCCTTGTTTCATAGCGACCTTGGATCTAGGAAGACGAGCTATTATTGTCTACTTCATAAAGTCACAGTGAAGGAAGAATAATGTAATGAACCTAAGTCCATAGCAACGATCTCTCCTTCTTTATATGAATTTGAGTCTGTAGCCTATAAACTATTATTTTCATCTGCTAGCTAAAGAATATAGAAAGTTAAGTCTGTTTTATAATATATGATAAATATGTGTTTATAACATGTGCATATAAGTAAATGCCTGCAGCCATACCACTGTGGTGTCCAATCCTGTCAGATCTTAGAAGCTAAGTGGGGTCACACCTGGTTAGTACTTGAATGGGAGACCACCTGGGAACACCAGGTGCTCTAGGCTTGGGAGAAGGACCCAGCAATCTACTCCCAAAAAATAATGAGCCATTGAAAATGCTATGAATAGCACAGAAGCACTGACAATACTGTTTTGCCTGTTGTATGTAGGGTTGTTCTGAGTCAGACACCGACTTGATGGCACCTAACAACATATAAATAAATACACATGCATTACATAGATAGATAGATAGATAGATAGATAGATAGATAGATTGATCCATCATGGGAACACATTGTCTCCCCAGTCCATATATTCCTCTATTGAAAGTATAGAAAGGTGGTAGTCTTAGGATGGCCACTTGCTAGTTACCAGATATAGAAAAAAAATCAATAAAACATAAAATTTAGGCTAATCTTTCCATGCTCACACCAGAGTTCCTACCAGCATTTCTCCTCTCTGGAGCAACCAAACAAAAAATTTCATTATGTAGAAAGACAAGCCCACAGGCTGAGCTTAATCTACATCTATATATTGAAAGCCCAGAGGCACAGAATTCAAGTTTGAGTGCCAACATGATAGCTTCTGCACATTATTATTAGGTAAGTGTGAGATTTTCTCCAGATAAACAGCTATTCTGGGACTTTCAGGAGGCCATGCAGACTCGACTGAAGGAAGTAGACAAAGAACTGTTTCTGCCCATGGTGGGATCTGCATCCAGTAGTATGAACTGAGAATCACAATATTTAAAAATAACCTAATACTTTCTCACAAGAAGTTAGATGAAACATCAGAATGATTGGCATGATTGAAATCAATTTTACCTATGGAAAGACTCCATATTCTTCTGTTTTATTAGTCCTCATATTCTATTGCTTGACTTGTTAAATTGGTCCCTCTGAGTTCTACAAATGTCATTTCTAACTATTGTAGGCAAGCACATTAAATGCTGAAGCTGCATAGACATCTGGTCACATAGATTCAAGAGAGTGAAAGGCTGTCTGAGCCCTTTATTTATGGACCTGAAGAAGCTGAGCCAGGTTCCCAGATCAGGACCAAATTTAAATTCCAGATGCCACCACTGTCGCATCTCTCAGGTCTAAATATCTCTTAGTAATCTTGTTGTCCAGATGAGGCTTCTTATCCAGACTCCATGATCTTCTATTATTCCTCATATTTCATTGTTTGACTCTTTAGCTAGGCCTCTCTGAGTTCTACAGATTTAATTTCTAAGAATGGCTACAAATTGAAAAGATGTCTGTGACTCTCATCTCTCTATACTGCTCCTTAAAACCACAGTTTCTCCCATCTGGTACTACCATATGAGGTTTAAGAAACTAGGAGCCAGGTACCCTGGGTCAACACCAGATCATTGTGTGAGATGAGGCAGAGCTGGAGATAATTCCAGAAAATAGCTAGAGCTCTCATGATCATGAGCAGGACCTATCCTAAAAGATCCCAAAGCTATCACGCACCCAGAAAAGCAAGATCTGAAAGAAGAATCAAGGACTCTCAAGCTCAGGTGTGGATCCTCAAGGTCAAGCAACAAAGGCTGCCAAATGTGTATGTCTTCCTTCCACAGGAGAGCAAGCACCTTTTCCTCCACAGTATGACCCGACAGCACCTAACAACAACAACAACATGGTAAGCTAATGGAATGACTTGTAGACTGAAATTCTGGCTGGAATCTTTCAGAGGAAGATAATTCCTACAAATCTGAAACTTTTTTTTTTTTTTTTTTTTTTTTTTTTTTTTTTTTTGCGGTACTGGTTGTTGGACCCAGGGCCTCGCACTTGCATGCTCTGCAAGTGGTGGACCACTGAGCTGCACCCCCTAGCCCGTTTTTTTACTTTTTTTGAGACAGGGTCTCACTAAGTTACGCAGACTGCCTCCGGTCTCGAACTTGCGATCCTCCTGCCTCCACCTCCCCAGCCACTGGGATTACAGGCGTGCACCACTGCTCCCGGCGGTAAATCTGAAACTTTTTATGGCAGCCTAGAGCACGCCAGCCCAGTTCAGGTAAATCCAACCCAGCTTCCAGCCTGGTGACAGGAGTCTCTGAGGCCTGTCCTCTGTTGCCATCAGGTGGTTGCCTCTTACAGGTACTTTACTCTTTGTAGGTCTGCTGGGCTGTGGCTTCTGCCTGTAGAAATCACGTAGCCACTTCCTGCTCTCTGTGCTCAGTGATAAAGCAGTCTGTGGACTAATTATTTTGTCACAAGTTTTCTAAGATTTAGGTTATTTTGAGGCAAATGAGGAGCGTGGGCATTGGATAGATACAAATACCTGGACAATTCAGGTCACCTCTGCACAAGAAAATGCATTTTCACTTTCTCCACTTCTCTCTCTCTCTCTCAAAAAAAAATGTCTTTCTCAGTGCAACATTCACCAAATGCCACCGACTAACAGGTTACCATGCGCAATGTATACTAGTGATTAGGTTGACTATAGAACTATGTTACATATAACTTCAGATCACAAGGAAGTCAAAGCAAATAGTTCTGTCAAATAAACTTTCAACTATTTAAGTTTCTGTAAATCATTCCATTGTTGCGTGTGTTGTTCAAATATATGTACTAATTGTATGAAAAATTACTCAACTATATCAGATACCTTCCTAGGTATATAGCATGCTAGGAACACATAACAAAATACCTCCCACCAGGTGGCTCGAATAACAGAAGTTTATTTTCTCACAGTTGTTGAACCGAGAAGGCGGAGGTCAGGTAGCAGTGGGATTGTTTCTTCTGTGGCCTCTGTCCTCCCCTTACAGATGCCTGCCTTCCCACAGTGTCCTCACGTGGCTTTGTTGATGCACATGAGCATTCACTGTGTCTCTCTGTGTGCTGAACTCCACTCCTCCTCCCTTTTTTGAGATAGGGCCTCCTTCTGTAGCCAGGATGGATGTGAATTCACAATCTTCATGCCTCAACCTCCTAAGTGCTGGAATTATAAGTGTATTCCACCACACTCAGCTCAATTTTTCCCTTTCTCTTTTTCTGTCTTGGGGAGTTGAACCCAGAATCTCACATATACTAGACAAGTGCTCTACCACTAAGGTGCACTTTTATCTCCTTTTTCATTGTTTATTTTGAGACAGGGTCTCACTAAATTGCACAGGCTGCCTCTGGCCTTGAACCTGCAATCCTCTGGACTCTGCCTCCTGTGTAGCTGGGATTATAGGCATGTACCACCACACCCTATTCAAATCTCCCTTTCCTTATAAGTATACCAGCCGCACTGAGTTGAGGCCCAGCCTAAAGGCTTCTTTTAAGTTTAATCATCTCTTTAAAAGTCTTATCATCAAATATAGTCATAATCTGAGGTACTAGAGGTAGGGGCTTCAACATATACATTTTTAAAATTTATTTTTAAATTTTTAATTAGCATGAAATATAATGGGATTCAGGCCTGCAGCCATACCACTGTGGCATCTGATCCCATCAGATCTCAGAAGCTAATCAGGGTCGGACCTGGTTAGTACTTGGATAGGAAACCACCTGGGAATACCAGGAGCTGTGGGCTTGGGAGACGGACCCTGAAACCCACTCCCAAAAGGCAATCAGCCATTGAAAACCCTATGAGTAGCATTGACAATAGTGTTTCATCTGTTGTACATAGGGTCTCTATGAGTTGGACCTGACAGCTCCTAACAAGAAGAACAACATGAAAATTTTAGGTTGTTTTTCCTATTTTTGTAAAGAATGTTATTGGAATTTTGATATGGACTTCATTGAATCTGTACATCCCTTTCAGTATAGCCATTTCACACTATTAATTCTGCCATCTATGAGAATCAGAGGTCCTTCCATCTTCTAGCATCTTCTTGAATTTCTTTCTCCAGTATTTTGAAATTTTCATTCGCTAGATACATTCTAAGGATTTTATTTAGTTATTTATTTTTTGAGAGTTTTATGAATGGAGTTGTTTTCTTGATTTCTTTCTCAGCATGTTTTTTATTAATATATAGAAATGCTACTGAGGTTTGGATATTGATTGTATATCCTGTTAACTTACTGAAAGTATTTATCCAATATAAGAGTCTTCTGGTAGACTCATTAGGGACTTTTAAGTATGAGATCATATCATAATGTATAAGTTTTAGTCAAGGTTCTCCAGAATACAGAACCAGTACAATATGTGTGTATGTATGTTTGAGTCAGCAGGCTGAAGAACTGAGGTTTCAGTTTGAATCTAAAGGCAAGAAAAGGTTGATATGAGAGGCAGTCAGACAGGAGTAAATTCTGTCTTCCTGGGAAGATGCTTAGTCTTTTGGTTCTATTCACACCCTCAACTGATTAGATGCAGCCCACATATAATAGGAAGGGCAATCTGCTTTACTCAGCCTATCAATTTACATGTTAATCTCAGCTTTAAAAAAAACTCAAAGACATGACCACTTTTTAACATATGGCCAAATATCCAGGTAATTGTGATTCATCATGATTACCAGTAACATTAGCCATCACATCAAGTAAAAAGTGAAAAGAGACTCATACCTCTTATCTATATGATGCATATAGAAGAATTGAAGAAGAAGTTTTGAAAGAATTTTTAGAGCCTGCAGAGAGAACAACTCATGACTTATTCATCTGTGAGAAACACGTGCTCCAGGAGAAAGGATCTGTTCACCCTTCCCCTCAACCCTACTGCAAAGACTTCTACAGAGAGCTCAATGGGTGTCCTACTTTTGGACAATGCATTAGACTGGAATCAGAACCTCCATTTGAAAAATCTAAAAGCAGAGTACGTACAGGGAGGTATTATAGGTACAGGGAGATATTCTAGGCAGGAAGGAGAGACAGCACACTTTGTTTGCTTGGCTTCCAGGTTTGGTTGTCATAAGCATTCAATGTGCTTACCATGGCAAGATATGCCCCACATGTGAACTTCTTTATTATAAGGTCACCCACAGGGCCAAATAGGTCTCAGAACAGTGATGATCAAAATCCTACAGCATTCCTGGCATCAGAGCGTATATCACCTGCATCAAGGGAAGTGAGGTGATAACCCTCCTGTGTTGAAAGTTCTAAGGAGGTCCATAATTTCACAACCAAAGAAAAAGGATGCTTTCAACCTCAGTCAGATCATGTGACCTTGAAGTCAATTTTTTAATATACACATCAAACAAGACATTTCTAGTCCACATACCTCTTCCTTTACTATAGTTAAGAGGATTAGAAACTGCAGATATAAAATTGAAGCATGAAGAGCTGGTACAAATTGAGAAAGCTGACCACATACCCTTAACCCCTGCAAGGTTTCCACAAGCTGGCATTAGTTACAAAAAGGGGGATAACTGTAATTTGAAAGAAATTGGAAATTATATTGGTAACATGGAGCTAGGTAAACCCAAAACATGTTTAAGAAGCATCACACATAGCTTTTGATGCACATATTTTATATAGTGATAAGGAAGAGATGGTTCTGAGTACCATGAATAGGTTTCTGTTTTGGCATATTCTGTTTAGCTATATTCAATAATCCTGTGACTTCATATTACTTAAGATTAACTAAAAAGGTCAATGGGTGGCTGGATTTTTTCTTCTGTTTTTCATCTAGTTCCATGGAGCAAGGTGTTAAAGCATTGTCGGGATAAAACAAGTACTCTGTATCCCAAAGTTGTGCTTATTCAATGCAGTGGCTACATACCTCATGATTTTCAACTAGTTAGTCCCAGCATCTTTCAGCTTGTCACACTGTGGGCATTTGTGTGTTGCTGTGATGCTGAACTCTATGCCACCGAAAATTCAAATACCAGAAGGGTCACCTGTGGTGGACAGGTTTCAGCTGAACTTCCAGCCTAACACAGACTAGGGAGAAGGACCTAGCAGCCCACTCCTGAAACAATTAGCTATTGAAAACTCTGAATACCAGAGAAGCACTGTCAAATATGGTGCTGGAAAATGAGCCCACCCCCACCCCCACAGCTGGAAGACATTCAAAAGACTACTGGGGAAGTGTTGCCTTCTCAAAGTAGAGTTGACCTTAATGGCAATGGAGTTAAGCCCTGGGACATCCAATTGCTGATGTGGCATGACTCAAAATGAGAAGAAATATAGTGTCTGTAATAATGGGCTCAAACATAAAAAGACCATGTGCATGGCACATTGCCAGGTAATGCATCATACAGCTATACTTAAGGTTACTATGATTCAGATCCCACCAACCCCCAACTAATAGCAAGTCTGTGAGAAGGAATAGACATGATCCATGAAGTAGCATCTTAAAAACTTGGGGCAGATGAATAGAAATTTGTGTAGTTCAAATGCCTTAAAAAAATTGATTCTCCCAACCCAGATGAGAATTCCCACTCTGAAGGATGAGGAGCAGTCAAGTGATTATATAAGGGGAATGACATAAACAGACTTGTGTTTTAGGAAACCCACTCTGATTCTTCTATGGGGAACAGAGGTGAACTAATTTCACTGACTCGAAACGTGAATAGCTATTGGGAGAGAAATGCAATTGTTTTGGTGAGAGGTGTTGGGCACCTGAACCAAACTAATTTAAAAGATGTAACAAAGGGAAAACATCGGAGATAATTTAACAGATGAAGATAACAGAGCATGATAATAAGATTGGATAGTGGTGGGCAAGAGAGGCTTGAAGGATGAAGCTCAAGTGTCTGACTAGGGTAATTCTCTTTAGCACACTGTGGTAGAAACCAAGAGGCATGAGCTTAGGCTTAGGTGAAGGCAGTCTTTACAGCTGTTGAGGAAAATCCAGTCCAACCTTGACTGAGTGGGCATTGTACCATATCATATTACTGATCATATCACTTCATTAGAGTAGGAAGAATAAAGGTCCTCCAAGATGGCTGAGTTCTAATCCTGAAAAGTGAATGTTAGATTACATGGGAAGTAGAATTAAGGTTGTATGTGGAGTTAGATTGCTAACCAGTTGGCCTTGAAATAGGGATGTTGTTGTTTTTAGATGCCATTGAGTTGGCACTTTATAGGTGACCCTTACAGGGTTTTCAATGACTGATTGTTTTCAGAATTGCTTCGGAAGCAGGTTACCATGTCCTTCTCTCATTTTTGCAGTGCCGAGGATCAAACCTGGGTCCTCAGAGAGTGCAGAGCAGCACTCTACCCACTGAGCTAAACCCCACCCCGAAATAGGGATAGTATCCTGGATTATCCATATGGACCCAGTGTAATCTTGAGGGTCCTTAAATGGAAAGAGGGAGTCAGCAGAGTCAATGTCAGAGTGATACAGTGTGAGAGAGACATCAATGGCCACCTCTGACTTTGAAGGTGAAAGACCTCCAGGAACAAAGAATGTGTGCAGCCCTACAAACTGGAAGAGGCAAGAAAATGCTTTTCCCCAAGAACCTCCAGAAAAGGAATACAGCCCTGCCATACTTGATTGTATCCTAGTGAGACCTATTTCAGACTCCTGACCTCCAGAAGTATAAGATGTTAAATCTATGTTGTTTTAAGCCACTAAGTTTGTGGGAATTTGTCACAGCCCCCATGATGGGAAGATATATTTACTATTTATCCTTTCTTAACAAATTTCTGGACTCAGCTTCATCTGCATTCCTAATTTGTATACAACTTATTAATACTTTATAGTTTTTTGACTTGATATTTGCAATTTATGTAGACAGTATATATTAACTAGCTTACAATATACACCTACTGCTGAGTGCCTATCACTGTAGCAAGTTAAACTACCAGGTGCATTCTATGGGAAAAAATAGTTAAGCCCATCAAATTACCTCAGTATAAACATGAATGAAATGAACACTTTATGATGGAGTTCCTTTTTTTTTCTGCTTATCTAATCATCATTCAACCAAAACACTTCTCAAGTAATAAATAATTTAGTTATAAATTTTAGGCAGCTTTCTGTCACAAGATATAATATTTATTTTGCTCCTGAATTAATTAATGTTTGGGAAATGCCATGTAAATGTTAGCTCTTATCCTTTTTTTATTTATAGTAAGTACATAACGTTAAATTTAATTCTGTGCAATAGAAAATGCCATGAAATATAAGTGGTAATGATGGGTGAACATTATTTGCCCTTATGACTTTATGTGTAACCTACATATAATATTCAGAATTTGAAATGATGAAGATACTAGCTCTCAGGCCTCGCTTGGCCCAACACTCATGAAACATAGATGTGAGTAATTTTGGCTGGTGGCCTTAAAAATGAAATAACACTATGACAACTTTCCTATAACTTTACACTGGGGGAAGAGGAGGAGAGGAGGCAAGACTTGTCCAAACTGTGTCTTTGGGAAAATAAGAATATTATATTTATTTAAGATTCAAAAATATATTTCCAAATAGAGATTTTGCATTTTAAGGTTACAAATAGCCTAACCATGGGTTTATAGGTTTATATGTTGGGAGTCTCTCCTAGAAGAGTGCTTTATATTCACTATACTACTGCCGGATGATCCTACAGGTTCACAGAAAGAGAAGTGGCAACCCCAAAGAAAGGACTATATCCTATTCTTTGTAGGAATAGGAATGGTGTGACTATTTTGTTCTTCCATAAAGGGGCAGCCAGCCAGGTAAGTGAGCATAGAGTGGGGCCCCTGGGTTCTCTTTAGTTATAATACTACCACCTAAAAGGCCAAAAATGTTAAGCTGTGTCAAGAAGAAAAGCATGACTTTTGTGAGTAAAGGAAGTGGAAGCTTATTTCCAGGTACAAAGCAAGCTTAAGGTACTTGTCTATAGAATCCAATAATTTTTCACTCCATCCTCAACCGTTAAGCCACAAAGACAGGAAAGCCTATATGCAAATGATACTAGATGCTGTAATTTGATGAAAGTCAAGGTATCATACTTATGAATTACAGAAAAAAATAAAAAATGTTTAAAATATTTGAAAATTGTTTTTGTTTCTTAGAATTAATCCATATGCCATGAATCTCAAAGCACAGGGTAATTGCAGCCTCTGCAGTAAGTCTGTTTGTATAGCAACCTATATTTGAGTATCTCTGGAGGCTTAAGGTGTAATCTGCCACAGCTGTATAATTGAAGATCTGATGCAAAGACAGATATAAGAAGTTATTTGCAACTAGCAGAACTCAGGATATTTTTCTTTCATAATGAAAGTATAGAGTTTGGGGTTATAGTTGAATTTCTGTGACACAAATGCTCACGATTGCTTATGTGTTGTGATAGAAGCAGGTCCTAAAATAGATTGTGAAAATATATTGAATTTCACCTCTTCTCAACAATGTAATTTTTAGCCAACTTTTAAATGCCATAAGCAAAGTGCACCTGAGCTCAGGTACACAGTGAATCCTTCATGGGAATGCTGACTTAAGTGTGTTTTGCAATAAGTAAACATCCTGAAATTCACCAACTTCCTGCTTACATTATCTACCCCTCTTAAATACTGAAACCAAAGTATTTCATGATATATTGGAAAAAATGTGTTTCGGTCACCATACAGACCGGATGCAGTACCAGATACTGGGAAGCGGCCATAGCCTTGGCTCTCTGGAAGCTTGATGGTCCCTCTCCTAGTTCATTAATTTGAGAATGGCTGGTTTTCTGGGTACTTTCCAACAAGTATCATCGAGATGGTTTGATTTCTGGCCTTTTGTCTTAATGAAGAAAACGTGCAGTTCCATGTAGCTGGCTGGGGGCTACACTGAGGCATGCCTCTGAAGTAAACTTAGCACAACTTCAGTCAGTAGGCATGGCCTAAACCCTTCTCTACTCTATGAGAAACTAGCTAAAGGGAAGGTCACCAGATCACCAAAAATACTAAGACACTTCTAGGTTTCTGCTGGTCATTTTAAGAACACAGTATTGTCTGCAGGACTTGGAACGAGGACTCTGTTCTTCATAAATGGACCTTGAGCTATTTTTGGGGTACCTAGCAGAGAACACAGCTCATTACAAAGTCACCATTCAAGGGTTATCTAGAAGGGTAGCCTTTCTAAGAACATGGCTGAGAAGGGATGGTCATGAGGAAGTAAGACAAGAGCTGACAAGCCAGGCCACAGGAGCCAAAATCAGAGCAGAAAGATGGCAGGTGTCACAGGGAGCATAGTACTTGGCACACATGAGGGCCAGAGAAGGACTTATTGATTTGGATTTTTTAAAAATATACTACAGGTAGCTAGCTTCCATGTTTTCCTTAGCAAGAATATTTCCTAGTCCTTAGGAAGGTTAAATAATGAAGAATAAAACTAATATGTAGGGTGACATCACATATGGTACTACACAGATTGATCATGCATATCTTCGTTCTTGTGCATTTTTCATTTTACTTATTAAACCCATATGAGTGAACACCATAAAGAACAACATATGCTAGAAC
Source organism: Pedetes capensis (assembly GCA_007922755.1). NCBI lineage: Eukaryota > Metazoa > Chordata > Mammalia > Rodentia > Pedetidae > Pedetes > Pedetes capensis. Next base: position 65,498 of record VMDO01002493.1, read on the forward strand.
TTTAGCCATCTTTGGTAGGTGCCATTGAGTCAGATCAGACTCATAGCAACCCTAAGCAGAACAGGGCAAAACATTACCCAGGACTGTGCCATGCACACAGTCTTTTTAAGTTTGAGCCCATTGTTGCAGCAATTGTGTTTCTTCTCATTTTGAGTTGTGCCATTTCGGCAAAAGCAGGTCCCGGGGCTTTATTCTATTCTCATCTTTAAGGTTAACTCTACTTTGAGGAGACAACTCTTCTGCCATCATCTACCGAAAGTCTTCCATCCTGGAGGGCCCATTTTCCAACACTATATTTGACAATGCTTCTCTGCTATTCATAGAGTTTTCGATGGCTAATTGTTTCCAGAGTCAACTGCCAGGTCCTCTTCCTTAGTCTGTCTAGAAACTCAACTGAAACCTGTCCACCATGGTTGGCCCTGGTGGTATCTGAAATACCCATTATGCAGATTGTGTGTCATAGCAACACACAAGCTCCCACATCATGACAAGCTGACCAACACATGAAGGTAAGACATCTTTTATGTTGTTGTTGTTAGATGCTGTCAGTCAGGTCGGAACTCATAGCAACCCTCATAGGGTTTTCAATGGCTGATTATTTTGAGGTTGCTTTGAGAGTGGATTGCCACATCCTTCTCCCGTAGACTTTCTTTGTTGTTGCTGCTAGGTGCTGTCAAGTAGGTATCCGACTCATAGGGACCCTATATACAACAGATGAAACACTATTGTCAGCGCTTCTCTGATATTCACAGGGTTTTCTATGGCGGATTGTTTGTTGGGAGTAGGTTGCCAGGTCCTTCTCCCAAGCCTATAGCACCTGGTGTTACCTTGGGGTCTCCCATCCAAGTACTAACCAGGTCTGACACTGCTTAGCTTCCACGATCTGATGCCACAGTGGTATAGCTGCAGGCTCACAAGCATTAATTATACCCAAATTGGCATTTAAATATTATGGGAACTGAGAGTCCTGGCACAAGCCTATAGTCCCAGCAACTGGGGAGACTGAGGCAGGAGAATCACAAATTTGAAGTCAGAAGCAGCCTGTGAAACTTAGTGAGATGCTGTCTCAAAATTTAATACTTTAAGAAAAATGGGGCTAGGGGTACACCTCAGTGCTACAGCATGTGCCAGACCCTGAGTTCAAACCCCCAGTACCAAAAAAAAAAAAAAAAAAAAAAAAAAAAAAAAAAAAAAAAAAAAAAAAAAAAAAAAAAGTTTAAAGGAAAAGTTGAAAAAATAGTAAGTAGTTTCTGTGCTCTTGTCAGAGAATGAGAAAATAATTTGAAAATTACTTTTAAAAAGAAGAAGGAAATAAAAACTGTTGGGAGCATAAAAGGCAGAAAGACCCAAGTCTGTTTGATAACAGATTACATGCAAGAAAGAGAATCGTCCCTATACTGTGCAATGGAATTAAATGTTTTTCATGAACATTTAAAAATTTTAGTGATTGAATCAGTCAACCATTAAATTTTAAATTAAGAAAAGTCCTACAGAGAAGATAGAAAGCCATTTAGGCAACAAAAATAGAGATTAAAAGGAAACATCAATTTGATTTTCAAATAATCTCTTATGATTAATATAAATACTTGCAGAGTAGAATAGTATATGTAAACTAAATATTTTATTTAAAAAAGTAAGCTTTGATTAGACATTTTAAAAAGAGAAAGAAGTAGTCCATATAAAACATATTATTGCTTTCATGTTGTTGTTGTTGTTAGGTGCTGTCAAGTTAGGACTGATTCACAGAGACCCTATGTACAAAAGATGAAACACTACCCAACACTGTGACATGCCTAGCACTATAGTCAGTGCTTCTCTGCTATTCATAAGGTTTTCAATGACTGAGTTTTTGGGGGTGTGGGGGGAGAGTGGAGTGATTTGCCAGGTCCTTCTCCTATGCCTACAAGACTCAGTTTTCCCAGGTGGTCTCACATCCAAGTACTAAGCAGCCCTGACCCTGGTTATCTTCCAAGATCTACTGGGACCAGATGCCACAGTGTTATGTCTACAGGCATTGCTTTCATATGTAAGGTCATATAAATAGCTATTCCAAAAGAAAAAGCAAGAAAACAAAGCCTTGCTTTTCAAATGCAGCCCAAGATAGCAATAATGTTATTAGTTCCATTTGAGAATTATTTACATATTCTTTCTATGAATGATATAAACAGATCAATTTCCTCATCACCATGGTAAGGCTTGTACAAAACATTATGGAATTTTAGAAGCATTTTAAATAATTGGCCACTGTCTCTAATTTCCATGTTTTAAAACTGAGACTTACAAAAGAGAACCAACTTACTCAAAATGATGACTAAAATAATTTGCAGCTTTATCTCTCACAAAGACAGTTTATTCTCATTCAGAGAGGACAATACAACATTGCACGGCCAGGGTATTCGTTTCCTAGAGATGCTATAACAAATTACTACAAACCAAGGAGGTAAGAACAAGAGAGATTTATTTGTCCATGGTTTTATATGTTGAGAAATACAGAATCAAAGTGTGGGAAGGGCTTCTTTCCTGCCAGAGGCTCCAGGGAGCACCTGTTCCTGGCACCCACAGCTTCCTGAAGCCATTGGTATTCCTCAGTGCTCCCTCATCCTTCTCAGCTCCATCTGCACATCACCTTCTCTGTGTGGGTCTCACTCTAAACTTCCTGATTTAGAGCCCCCCAGGGAAATCCAGAATAAATCTTCCGCTCAAGATCCCTCACTTAATCACATTTTTGCCATATGAGGTAATATCCATTCTTTGGCTATGTAAAATAATAGTTATAGGTACAAGGGGACAGGAGATAGAAGGGCTGGAGGAAACACTTTGAACCCACGATAGCCTGACAGTGGTTATGAGCCTATGGATACATCCAAAATAGAGAACCAATTTCAGAAGGGCCTCAGATGGTAAAAACTTAAGAAATTATTGCCCTTTACCTTTTGCCCTTCACTCTTTTTTTAATTAACCGAGATATTATTATAGAACTATAGGATTCCATTAGCTCAGGAAACCATTTTTATCTAGGTCTCAGGGTTCCAATTAACCTTGGCATGTGAATTCCAGTTAAATGTGGCAAATTGTACTCATCCAATTACCTCTACTCCTTCCTAAAACTCCACTAAGAAGGCAGTTAAGGAATAAAGCAAGCAAAGACTTACATGTTCAAGCATTACATTAGAAGATGCAAAAGCAGAAAAGATACATAAATGAAGTTTTGTAAGATCCGAGGCAGATGGATGAGTGGTGCCTGTCTTAACAGAGCAGAAAAAGACAACCCTATTTAGCTCTGTTAGTATAGCGCTGCTCTGTACTTTCTGAGGACCCAGGTTCAATCCCCAGCACCACAAAAAAACAGAAGGATGTGGCAGTCTACTCCCAAAAACATTCCTGAAACAATCAGCCATTGAAGACCCCATGAGTCAGACCCAACTTGACAGCACCTAACAACAATAAGCTTTCAAAGGGAGAAGTCAATGAGATATATACAGATTCATATCATAAAATTACAGAAAAGCTAGAGAATTAGAGGCATTCCTATCTTCAAAGGTCAGATTGAGAAAGATTCAATAATGCTTTTCTTACAACTTTTATATCCACAATTTCCAAAAAGTAAAAATTTTTTGAAAACTCCTTTGATGCTGAAACTTGGCATTATCCTAATACCTAATTTGCTATCAAAACATGACCTAAAATATGTAAAGCTAGCTGTAGTCTTTATTCATCCCCTCTGAGGAGGAATATTCATGTTCCACTGCAGAAAAATTTAATGTTTGATTAAGGAGGAAGCTATAGGTCCCAATAGATAATATATTGATTATGCACCTTATTATTTTCTAAAGTCTAAAAATGAATTTGAATCCTCAAACATATCTGACCCAAAGAGTTTCATGGAAGATATAAAACTGTGTAATGAGCAATTTCTAGTCTAATGTTCCTCCCATATCATTCTCCACCCCAACAGGAAGTGAAGTTTACTGTCTGGAAGAAGTGAATCTGAGAAGTCCAAGCCTCCATGAGATCTCTGAGGCCGGGGCTGATACATGGCACCATCCTGAAATAGGGGGATTAAGTGAAAGTATACAGAGTGAAGAGTAAAGTATTCTAGTTCCCCTGCTTGACTTGCTGAAATGAGCATCTGGGTTTGTACCTTTCTTAGTCAGCTTTCTATTGCTGTGATAAAGTACCTGAGAAAATCAATTTTAAAGGAAGAAAGGTTTTTTGTGGCTCATGGTTTTAGAGGGTTCAGTCCTGTTGCTTTGGGTCTATGGCAAGACAACACATCATGGTGGGAGCACGTGGTAGAGGAAGCCTGTTCACCATCTGCAAAGCAAAAGAGAGAAAGACAGACAGAGAGGAGGGGCCCAGAATCCCAATATCCCCTTCAGGGGCACACCCCAAAGGCCTAACTCTTCCACTAGTCCTCTTCTCCTAAAGGTTCTACTGCCTCCCATTAGTGCCACAGGTTGAAGACCAAGGCTTCAACATGTGGGCCTTTGGGGGACATTCCAGATTCAAACTTGTACCCACACTCCTGGGGAGAATATCAGAAGTGGGAGGATTTTTCCCCAGAGCTGGCTTAAAATAAAAGATCTTCACATTTGACATTTGGGGGCTCCTGTGAAAACAGTGACAGCTCCATCTGTTCACCCTACAGACATGTGTCACCCCTGTGTATAGAACTTTAAATCAGACTGAACGGAAATCAAGGATCGTTAGATATCTGAGGACATGAAAGACCAAATAAAACCAGTGGGAGAATGAACTTGGAGCAAGAGCTTCCCCAAAGCTGTAATTAATATTCTCAGAAAGATAAAAGATTGCATCCCTGAAATGAGAACAGACATTTTACCTTTCAAAATCTGCATAAAATAAATAGCATAAGCAGATTGCAGAGTAAGGGTATAAAATATTTGTGTTCAGTTGAAGTCTTAGAAACGAAAACCGAGCAAAGCAACTGCCAGAAAATAAAATAAAAATAAAATGACAAATTCATGGAAAATGAGAATGAAATGCCTACTCTGAGGCATACTGTAGTTAAGTTTCAGAATATTGTGGATTGTTTAAAAACCCTACAATCTCCCAGAGATAATAGACAAGCTCCAAAAGAGGACGGAAAATCAAAAGTCATTGAACTCAGCTACATCTCTAGATGCTACAAAATAATTGACTAGTTTAAAAATCTGGGGAAAATTAATTTCTAACTATGCTTGTAAATCAATCTAATGTATTAATTTGAACAGTATGTACACACATAATCTTTTAAAAATATTAATTTCCACATATTATAGTAAGCTACTTGGAGGACATACTTCAAGAAAGCCAGAAAATAAAGAGGAAAACATGAAATCCAAGAAGCAAGAAAGTCAATGTGGGGAAAAAAGAAAAAAAGAAGTTGAGGCTTCAAAGATAATATGTCTCATATGTAATAATATAGTCTAGAGCCATACCTCTCTGGCATCTGATCCCATCTGATCTCAGAAGCTAAGCAGGGTTGGGCCTGGTTAGACGCTGGACAGGAGACTACCTGGGAACACCAGATGCCTTGGGAGAAGGACCCAGCATCCCATTCCCTGAAACAGCATCAAAAATCCTGTGAATATCAGAGAAGCACGAACATAGTGCTGGGCATGGCACAGTGTTAGGAGTGCTTCATTGTGTTGTACATAGGGTCACTATGAGTCAGTCCCAACTTGATGGCACCTAACAACAGCAACAACATATGTAATAATATGTTATCCTGAGCACAATCTTGTTGTTGTTGTTGTTCTTGTTGTTGTTGTTAGGTGCTATTGAGTCAGTGTCAGACTCATAGTGACCCTCATAGGGTTTTCAATGGCTAACCGGTTTGGGATTGCCTCAGGAGTGGATTGCCAAGCCCTTCTCCCATTTTTGCGGTGCTGGGAATTGAACTGGGGACCTCAGAGACTGCAGCGCAGCACTCTACCAACTGAGCTAAATCCCAGCCTGAGCACAATCTTAGAAAGTGTTTATTCCAAACTAATACAAGAAGACAGAGACTATTAAGTTTCCCATTGTGCCTAACCATATTGATAAAGTTACAGAAAACTAAATAAATAAAACAAGGCAACTATTAACTTCAACAAAAACAAAATTGCTTAAGAAAATATAATAATCATAGTAGTCCACATGGCTCAGCCATGCATAAGGTTTATGTAATCACAGATATGTAAATGATGCATATCAATTCAACAAAAAACGTTAACATTTACACTAGAAAAATGGGAGAAAGGAGTTACTGATGTGAATGAATGGTCTTATGGGTTAGTGTGAGAATGTAAAATGTTCATTCTCTAGATTAGGGCCTGAGATACTATGCAAAATTTAAAAATCATGAGGTAGTCACATGTGTTTGATACTTAGAAATAAAGAAGTAAATACTAGAAAAAGCAGTTAAAAGAGTTGAAAGCTATTAGCTCTGATAGAGAGAAACTGGAGTGGTCTAATTATCAATCACTAGCTTTCTATGAGGTGTTAATTTTATATAAATAAAAATCCAAATTTTAATAAAAAAAGATTCAAGTAATTATATTAGTAAAGAAATAAGATTAATAGTATTTTCTTGCCTGTGCAAGCTTGGTATTTTTCCCCTTCTCTTTCCATCTAAACAGCATTGTTTTTTTTCAGCCAGATTAATCTTTTCACAATACATCTCTAATCATGATTTCACATTAAAAATTTTAAGTGAGTAACTTACTAATTCAGGGTTTAAGATCTTCACAACTTATTTACTCTTTTCCTTTCACTTAGTCAACAGATACTGGTTGAGTGGCTTCGCTGTGCTCTATTGGAAGCAATGAGGATCTGGTGATGGACAAGACAGACCTAATTCTAGTCCTTGAGGCCCTGAATTCTACATACTTCCTGCTAATGCCCTCTGTTTCTAGGTCCTTGTACTTTTGACTTATCAGTTGTATATTTCCTCTTCAAGTATGTGTGTATGAACCCTGGCTATTCCTTAAAACAGCATATAAATGCTACCTCATTCATGAGGTCCCCACATGGAAGTTTTTTTTGTTGTTGTTATTGAAATGTCCTTTGTGCTTTAGCCATATCGTTTTTAAGCACTTCCTGCTTTCTCAATGTATTACAGCAAGGAACAAACATGTCTTACCAATTAGAACCTGAGTTCATTAAGAACCAGGTCCTGGACAGATTCATTTCCAAATTCTCTAGGTTACCCTTGCACATAGAAGATACTCAATAAAGTAATTATCTAAAATTCATTTGGATATTTTCGCTTACAAACATTGGGATACTATGTTACTAGTATATTATGTCCTTGGAATTTTCCTTTTTATTTTGCTTTATAAATAGATTGTTGTTATTGTTAGGTGCCATGGAGTTGAGTCCAAATCACAGCGACCCTCATAGGGTTTCAGTGGTTTATTGTTTTGGGATTGCTTTGGGAGTGGACTTATGCATCTTTCTTCTCCTATTTTGCAGTGCTGGGGATTAAACCAGGGTCCTCAGAGAGTGCAGCGCAGTGCTCTACCAACTGAGCTAAACCCCAGCCCTTTTAAATAGATAGTAATGCTAAATAAATGTTTGATTTTATAATAGCTTAAGATTTACCAGCCTGCAGCCATAGCACTGTGGTATCAGGTCCCATCAGATCTTGGAAGCTAAGCAGGGTAGGGCTTGGTTAACACTTGAATGGGAGACCACCTGGGAACACCAGGTGCTATAGCCTTAGGAGAAGGACCCAGTAACCCACTCCCAAAAAAGCAATCAGCCATTGAAAACCCTATGAATAGCAGAGAAGCACTGACAATAGTGTTTTGTCTGTTGGACACTGACTCCATGGCACCTAACAACAACACGATTTATCAAAATAAAATTATAAAAAATAATTCCGATGTACATCACACCCAGCTTTCCCTATTATTGACATTCCTCATTAATATGGTATATTTGGCACACTTAAACAAACTAATATTGACACATTATTATTAACCCCATATTTCAAGCAGATATCCTTAGTTTTTACTTAATATTCTATTTTTTGCTCCAGGATTCCCTCTAAGAAATATCATTACATTTAGCAACTGTTTCCTTAGACTCCTTGTGACTAGATAGTTTCTTGGATTTTTTTCGTTTTTGACTATCAAAAGACTATGTTAGTTTTCTTTTGCTGCAACAAAATATTGCCATGAACATAAATTTATTATTTTCTGGTTCTGTGAGTCGTAAGTCCAATACAGGGTCCACTGGGCTAAAATCAAAGTGTCAGGAGGGCTTGTGTTTCCTAGAAGCTCTAGGACATAATCTGTTTCTTTGCCTCTTCCAGCTTCTGTGAACCACCCACATTCCTGCCACAATGACTTTTGATACTTTTGAGCTGCATAGCTCAGATATTCTATAGAATATTTCTCAACTGAGTTTTGTCTGGTGCTTTTCTTATGATTAGGCTGGAGTTGTAGGTTTGAGGATGCAAAACTATAGAGAAAAAGTAGGAGTCTCATCACACCTCCAGCGTACACAACACACCAACACGAATTATCACTGCTGCCGCGAGCCTTGATCACCTGAAGGAGGTAGTGTTCACAAGATGTGGTAGACAGTATACACAACCCCCTCCAAGTGTAGCTACGCCCATGTCCCTGAAAACTGCAAATAGGTTAGGTTACATGACTGTATTAGTTACTTTTGAATTGCTGTGACCAAATGCCTGAAAGATCAACTTTAAAGAGGAAGGATTTACTTAGCTCACAGATTCAGAGATTTCAGTCCATTATGGAGGGAAAGGCATGTAGAAGCTCACATTATGGTGGTGAAAGCAAGCAGCAGAGGTGATTCATGGTGGCTAAAAAGCAGAACAAGGCATGAAGAGGCCAGGGAAAGATATGCCTTTCAAAGAAACACTCCCAGGGACCTACTTCCACCGACAAGGACTCAACTTCCACAGTTTCTACCACCTTCACATAGTCTAGTCAAATTTTTAATCTACCAGTAGATTAAACTATTGAGTAGATAAGGGCCTTCATGATTTCACTGGAAATGCCCTCACAGACACACTCAGAGGTGCTTTACTAATCTCCTAGACATCTCTTAATCCAGTCAAGTTGGCAGTCAAGATTAACTATAGCAATGACCAGGGAAAATGAAGGTTAAAGCTGGAATTAAGTTTTCTAATGAACTGATCTTCAGATAGGAAGGGTCATCCTGAACTAGCTGTGTGGATACAATATAATCAAAAGGCAGAAGACAATCAGAGGAAGAGAAAGAGGCAGGTCAAAGTGATATGATGTGAGAAGACCCAAGCCTGTTGTTGATAGCTTTGAAGGTAGAAGAAGGAGAACATGAACTAAAGAACAAGGATGGCCTTCAGAAGTTGGAAAATGGAAGATGTCATTCTACCCTGTTGTTGTTAGGTGCTACTGAGTCAGGTCCAACTCATAGTGACCCTATGTACAACAGAACAAAACATTCCCCCCACACTGTGTCATGCCTGGCTTTATGTCAGTGCTTCTCTGCTAGTCATAGGGTTTTCAATGGCTGATTGTTTGGGGGGTGGGCAACCTGGTCTTTCTCCCAAGCAGTCTCCCATCCAAGGTCTAACCAGTCCCAACCTTGCTTAGCTTCCAAAACCAGACAAGATTGGATGCCCAGGTGATGTGGTTATTAACTCATTTTCCCCTGCAATCTCCAAAAAGGAATGCAATCATCTTCACATCCCTACCAACACCTTGATTTAGCCCAGTGTTAAATTCACCCACAGAACTGCAAGATAACAAAGTTTAATTGTAATAAAGGTTAATAAAGTTTACCATCATTTGTTGCAGCATCCATAGAAAACCAATAGATCATAGGGATTTTTTTGTTTCTTTTCTTTTCTTTCTTTTTTTTTCTTTCTTTTTTTTTTTTTGTTGTTGTTGTTGATGCTTTGTTTGTTATTACTGTAGTTACTTTTTCTAAATTCTTGGAAGGAAGCCACTGTGTATAGTCCATACTTGAGGACAGGGACTCAAACTCCACTTCCTTGGGGGCAGAATATCTACATAAATGATTTAGAATTCCTCTACATGAGAAATTTATCTTTGTTCCCTCATTTATTGATATATTTATTCAACCATGTATTTATGTCAGGATTGACTCAAAGATATTTATTTTCTGCTTAGGATTATAACCCAACACTGCTTCATTTATGTTGTTGCTCTAATTTAACAACATTGGCCATTTACAAATCTTTCATTTGCCTCCTGTGTCCCTTTGACATACCTATCTCATTGTGGGTTGGGTTTGGCTTTTGATATTTTTTGTCTGAGCACTTCTTTATTTTTTGCACTATAATATAGTTCATTCCTTTATATTATGGACATTAAATATGGCAGATTAGCTCAGTAACTCAATGGTATCATCAGAAAATGATTTTCTTTTTGCTCTGCTATCCACAAAGTGTTTCTCTGCTATTCATATGGTTTTCAAAGGCTATTTGCTTCAGGAGTGGATTGCCAGGTCCTACTCCCTAGTGTGTCTTAGTCTGGAAGCTCAGCTGAAATCTGTCCACCATGGGTGACCATGCAGGTATCTGAAATAACTATTGCATAACTTTCAGCCTCATACCAACTCACAAGCCCCGCACAGTACAGCAAACTGACAGGGAAAATATTAAATGATACAGGAAACATCAAAAGAAGATAGAAGAAATACACAGAGTCATTATTCAAAAGGAGAATTTGTGGATGACCAAATATTTCAAGAGGCTGCATATGATGAGGAACCAATGGTACTGAAGGAAGAAGTGGAAGGTGCCTTGAAAGAATTGGCAAAACACAAGGCTCTGGGAATTGATAGAATACCAATAGAGATGCTTCAACAAACAGATACAGCACTGGAGGTGCTAACATATTTATGCCAAGAGATTTGGAAAACAGCTACCTGGCCAACTGACTGGAAGAGATCCATATTTGTGCCTATTCCCAAGAAAGGGGATTCAACTAATGTTGAAACTATCAAATGATATCATTAATATCATACACAAGCAAAATTTTATTAAAGTTCATTCAAAAGTGACCACAGCAGTATATTGACAAAAAGCTGCTGAAAATCAAGCTGGACTCAGAAGAGGGCAGGGAACCAGGGATATCATTGCTGATGTCAGATGAATATGAGCCAAAAGCAGAGAATACCAGAAAGATGTCTATCTAGGTTCTATTGACTATGCAAAGGCATTTGACTGTGTGGATCATAACAAATTATGGATAACACTTCGAAGAATGGGAATACCAGAGCACCTAATTGTACTCATGAGGAGTCTGTACATGGACCAGGAAGCAGTTGTTCAAACAGAACAAGGAGGTAATGCCTGGTTTAAAGTTGAGAAGGCTGTGCATCAGCACTGTATGCTTTCACCATACCTCTTCAATTTCTATACTGAGCAAATAATCCAAGAAGCTGGCCTTTATGAAGACGAATGTGGCATCAGGACTGGAGGAAGACTCATTAACAACCCAAGTTATGCAAATAACACAACTCTGCTTACTGAAAGTGAAGAAGATTTGAAACATTTACTGATGAAGATCAAAGAGCACAGCCTTCAATATAGATTGTGACTCGACATCAACAAAACAAGAATCCTTACAACTGGGTCAGTTTATGACTTCACAAAAAAAGGGAGAAAAGATTGAGGTTTTCCATGATTTTGCTTTACTTGGTTCTACAATCAACACCCATGGAAGCAGCAGTCAAGAATTCAAAAGACGCATTGCCCTGAGAAAAGATGGGGAAAAGATCTCTTTAAGTATTGAAAAGTAAAGATGTTACACTGAAGACAAAGGTGCGCCTGACTCATGCCATGGTATTTTCAGTCCCATCATATGGTTATGAAAGCTGGACATTAAATAAAGGAGACTGGAGAAGAATTGCTGCTTTTGAATTATGGTACTGGAAACAAATATTGAGTATACCATGGACTGCCAAAAGAACCAACAGATCTGTCCTAGAAGAAGTATAACCAGAATGCTCCTTGTAAGCAAGGATGGCTAGACTGCCTCTTACATATTTTGGACATGGACTAATCACTGGAGAAGGGCATCATGTTCAGGAGAGTGGCAGGTCAGCGAAAAAAAGGAAAACCTGCCACCAGATGGATTGACACAGTGTCTGCAACAATGGACCTACGCGTAAAAAAAGATTGTGTGCCTGGCACAGAATAGGGGAGTGTTTCATTCTGCTCTATATAAGATCACTGTGAGTCAGACCCAACTCAACGGCACCTAACAACAATGACAACAACATCCACAAAGTTCCTATAGTGCATCTGTCCATAGTCACATATGAGCTGCAGAGCTTCAGACTTGATGAAATCACCCCACAGGCTCCCCAAGCAGGAAAATGGCTGGCGCTAAAAGGTTTTTTTCTTTGGTTCCTCTCTTTTATAGATGTGCTAAATCTTTCTTAAAGCTTTCATTTGCTATCCACTTACATGCCCCTGGCTAAAACCAGGTCACACAATCAGGCCTAGCTCAACTGCTTGCAAAAAGGCCTCCATGACTGGTTTTGACTGATCACATCCAGTAGAGGTGGACACATTGCCTATCAACATCTGCCTTAAAAAAAAAATAGACAAGCAAACTTGACTTTGTAAGAAAGCAACAGGAATGCAGTTTGGTCTTCAATGGGCAAAAAATGCTACATGTGAGTAACATAATTTGTTTCTGTTTTGTGTTGTTTTTAATATAAAATGAATTTGAAAGACCTACAAATGGACTTTGGACTGATTTATCATCACATTTGAAAATGGATTTCTTATGCTCTTGACATATATTGTTGTTGTTGTTAGGTGACCTCGATTCGGTGCCCAACTCATAGCAACCCTATCTACACCAGGCAAAACACTATTGTCAGTGCTTCTCTGCTGTTCATAGGGTTTTCAATGGTGGATTGATTTTTGGGAGTGGGTTGCCAGGTCCATCTCCCAAGCTTGACATATATAAGCAACTGAAAAGATAAAAGCATGCTTTTCTCATTGAAACAAAAAATATTTTTTAAGAAGTTAAAAGCCTTAAAAAGAAAGTAATGAAGTACAGAGGGTTACTGCACGTATCCCAATGAAGATTCTCAAATCTCAAATTTATAAGGTGAATTTTCTGTTTCAGTTTTGGTTTTTATGTGTCAACTTACCTAAGTCACAGTCCCTGGTTAGTCAACCTTATCCCATTCTAGGTGTTGCTTTGAAGGGAGCCAGCAGATATAAATAGAGCTCCTAACCAGTGGACACCTGTAGCCATAGCCCCGTGGTGTCCGATCCCATCAGATCTCATAAGCTAAGCAGGGTCGGACCTGGTTAGTACTTGGATGGGAGACCGCCTGGGAACACCAGGTGCTGTAGGCTTGGGAGAAGGACCTGGCAACCCACTCCCAAAAATCAGTCAGCCATTGAAAACCCTATGAATAGCAGAGAAGCACTTACTATAGTGTTTTGCCTATTGTATGTAGGATTGCCATGAGTCGGACACCAATTCCAGGGCTTCTAACAAAAACAACATATTAACTACTAGAATATAAGTTCTAGGAGGGCTAGAATTTTGCCTGAGAGTTCTAGTATGTAGTATTCCAGTAGGTAGTGCAATGCCTGGCACATGGTAGATATGTAATATAGGCACAATATTAATACCTAATTTACGAGGTCATTATAGGAGAAGAATGATAAAGCACATGACACTCTGAAACCTCCCAGTCAAACTGAACTCAAACTTTCCACATGGGTTCCATTATCTGCTTCCTTCCAAACAGACTATATGGGGGATCAAGAAATATAGGGCAGAAATAGAGCATTAGTCAGTTTTACACATTCTCAGAAGTCACTATTCTGCTCCCTACAATTCTTTAATTCTTTATCTATGACATTGTCTAGGGTTGTGATCCACTGAAAAGTTTGTTCTAACCTAGTGCTATACCAATTAGGGATTTGGGGAAAGCCTTTTGCTAGTTATCATTTCGTTTACTCAGCCAGCCAGTCAATAAATAGCATGACTGTTCCCTGGCATTATGTTGGAAATGGTGAAGCATTAAAGATCAATAAGGTGTTTTTTCCCAGCACCTAATAATAATATCAAAAAATTCTTCTTCAGACATAACCTTATATTGCATTTTGCAGTTCCTCTCTTATTCTTACTTTAATTGGAATGAATATATATATATATCCCTTCTTCAATAAACACTGAACAGGAGTTGAAAATAAATTCATCTGAGTATTCATTGTTGAACCCTGAGACCAAAGAACAAAAATTTCCAAGGCATTCTCTAACACTGAAATTGAGAGTGAATGATCCAAAGTTAAATAAAATATACTCGTGGATGAAGTCCATAGAGACATGCACTAGGCCGTTAGCACTGCTTCTTTCTGGGCCACAGGGGCTGTCTGTTGTTGTTGATATCTCTATTTTTTTCTGCAGTGAGCATGCATTATTCATATACTGATAATAAAAGGGGAGAAAGGCTTTTTTTCTTTGAAATGGCATTTTTAGATCTTAGGAGTAATAGAGATTTCATAACTGTCTGCAAAGTCTTATTACCATTAACTAAGTAGAATAGGGGAAAATATAAAAAGCAAACAGGAGTTTAAAACATGAAAATAGGTAGATGCAGGTCACACAAGAAATATGCAGTCAAAAGTTCAATAAACAATCTCTTTGGCAGCACAGTTAACTTAAAGCATTTATAAGCAACTTCTCCTGGCCCTTCTGATATTTTCCCATAAACACAAGGATATCAGTGTGCTCAGAGACTGCCAGGCTGGTGGCAGGGAAAAAACACAGAACACCTTTTTTACTAATAATATTTTACTTCAAAATGCCATTGATCTTAAGCTACCTCCACAATTGTTAAATTGGAGGCTTTTCAAGTAATTTATTGGGGAAAACTGTGAAGTTTATCTTTGAAATGAAATGAAATAATACCTGCATTTCCTACTTTAGGGAAATTTTATGCTAAATCACCCAGACAGGCAGAGATGACAAAACATTGAGGAAATATTTAAAGATTTCATTTCTCTTCCTGATAATGACAAGGTTCATTTTGTGCTCTTGGCAGGGACATCAAATCTGATTTACAGTCAACCATTCGATGCCACAGTCCACATTTCACATTCTTTAAACAGCCTGGGCACTGCAGCGATCTTACTGTCCCTTCACAGTGGGGTTGATCGACTGTCAGATGCCTGACAAACTATTGGCTGCCTTCATTTAAAGCCACCTGTTTCTTTATCATGATAAAACATGATGCAGAGCATACGGCAAACCGTCATAATTTTATTGGTGAAAGAAGTTTGAGTTACATAACCTTTCTTTGAAAGGGCAAACAGTTGTAGCAGAAGAGACGGTCTAGGACCCAGCTCTGCTTTTCCACTTCCCCACTTGCCTGCCTTGCTTCACTTCACCCAAACAGCAAAATCTCTCACTCCCTCCTCAGCCTCCTCTGAGAAAAGCTGAAGTCAGATTTTTAAGAAAGCCCAGGAGAGCATCTGAAAAGTAACCCTGACTGGCCTTTCTCTCATAATCTGCAGATTACTGTTCTGATCCTGATATCAAGAAGACAGGCAGTCGGCTAAGAAGAAGCCTTAGTGAATGGGCTGTGCATTCAAACAACCAGCTGAAATAAGTTAAAACGTTTAATCATCCTGCCAAAGTAAATGCTAGCTGCCTACCTTGTGTTGTTATTTTGAGCAAAGATGTTTGCAGCCCTTTGAAGGTCCATTGGGGTAATATTTTATTGTTTCCAGTTTTCTCTTCCAGCTAGATCTAAGGGAGTTAAAGTCAGGGTACATGGTGAAATGCCCGGGGCCACAGCCCTACACCTGTGTCTGTCCAAAGTCATAATTACAGCCTATTTGGGCTTTGCTCTCTCCTGTGGCAACTGCCATAAATTCTCAGTGATAAGATTTGGAGGCAGAATGAGGAAGGCAAAAGACAATCTACTATGTTGTTAAGGAGACACCAAGATGAAGGATGTAACTCTATCTATCCATCAGTGTTCCCCTCTTGGATAACTGAGGGTGGCAAGAGACAGATGACTCATGAGAGGGAACTCTGAATTCATCTTTTAAAGGACACAAAGAAAAACAGTGTGATAAACACTAATTTCACACGAAGTATAATTAATTGTCCATTTTTCCTTCTCTGTAGCCTAAAAATGTTTGAAAGATCTATATGTAATTTATTTCCCTTTCCATTCAAAATCATTACTTCCCTTCAGAATCATGCATTGAAGACATGGATACTTCTGCCATCCACTAAAGACCTAATTTTGAAAGTTCAATTACATCCCACTATCCCAGGATTGCTAGACAATATGGAACTAGGTTTACCTATGCATATTACTAACTCCACAGAGGGAAAAATAAAGAAGAATGGTATTCTGTGTTTAGGTAAAAGAAATTCAGTGCAGAGCTTGGTGCATAAGTTAGTGCTGGCCAATTTTTCATTAGTGAGAGGTATATATAGCAGATATTTTTAAAGAAAAATTGAACCATTCATACTTTAAAATATGCAAATGATCCTTCAATGGATTTGATGAATTGATCTTGTTAGGTGGTTCCAGTTGGGTCCGAGTCATAGCAACCCTATGTACAACAGAACGAAACACTCCCCCATTAACAAATTGATCTTAGATTCTTCTTAAACCTCTAGACACTTGTTTTACAAACTCTCAAGTCTCATGGTTTTCTCTCTCCCCTCAAGTTACTGGACAATAACTCCTATAACTCTTCCTCCAGAACCAAATTTTTCCATGTTGAAATTCCATCCTGTTGGCTTGCATTTTCATAAATATGTTACTAACCTGTTTATTTGAGGACCAAATTTATTACTTACAGTCTTCACTCTACTTCCCACCTCCATCATCTTTGGGCAAGTAGCTTCTGAAGCCCATCTGCATTAAGCTGAACTTATATATTCAAATAAAGGATTTGTCATGGAAAATGGGGTGGGGGTAATGGTAAGGGTGAAGATAAAAGTTGTGGAAATACAGGAAAGAGAAGAGGCACCTACTGTTGAAAAGGAGCCTTTGGAAAAGAGCTAAAATATTTCAAAGGAACTAAGAAATTTGGTTATATATGCATTCCTTTGTTTATCGCTCCCAAAACCTTATTGAATCTCTATTACTCATCAATGATTCCGAAGCTGGCTTTGGGACATGGGTAGTTTTCACTTTTTGTTTGATTTTGGCATGCAAAGACTGCTGAAACTAATTTCCATTTTTTCTGTAGAGAAAAAAAGAAAAGTGGCCCACCTTCTGTGTACTGTTCCAGGCCATCCTCATAGCTGTCCGTTGAATGCACAAATACCTGCCTCCCATGCCTGCTTCAGGCAACTCAGACTAAACTGCCCACAACAGAACTCAAAACCCTGTTTCTCCCCTACCATTTCCTTTCAGTACATGACAGTTTGTCTCTCTCACCCTCCACCTTTCAAAGGAATCACACCATATTCTACTTCCTTAATACTTTACAAAGCTGTCTTCTTGTCTCCATTTTTTTCTCCATCTCAGTCCTGGCTCAAGTACCATCATCACTCTAGTGCTATTGTTAAAGCTTCCTAACTGGCCTTCTGCATCCAGTCTTTCCCCCTTTTCAATCAGAGACATATTTAAAATATACCACTCTGGAAGAGGAGGGCCTCCTGTGACTCTTTCAATAAAATTCTATCTCCTCCCACAAAACAGAGGGAAGCGAAAGATTGGAGAAGATGGGATGGGGAGGAGGGTCAATGTGGAGTGATGAAGGGGGAGAGGTCAATCTCTATGTAAACAGCACAACTTCATGAGTATATTGGAAAAATAGGGGACCATAACTCAAATAAGCATCAGAGTTTAACTACAAACTAGCCATAAGGCGCCATAAACTTTGTAGATTGATGAAAGTGTGGCTAGAAGTGATGTAAGAATGCATAATGGAAAAAGATATTGCTGTATTACTCTGTACCCCATCATCATTTACTAATAAAGGGATATATATATAAATATATGTTATATACATATTTATATATAAATATATAAATATATAATATATAAATTATATATAAATATATAATTAAATATATATGTTATATATAAATATATAAATATATTTTATATATAATATATATGTGTGTGTATAATATATATATATATATATATATATATATATATATATATATCCTTATTTCTACTAACAATTTCCACTGGCAAGACCTTTCATGATACAGCTCCTGTTCACTTTTCCACCCATTCTCACAATCCTAATTTTCCTTTTCTTGTTATATTCAAGATACATGGATCCATATTCCATTTCTTTGAAGAGCTAGGGAACTTCCTGCCCCTGAATATATTATTCACTTTGCATGAAGTTTCCAGCCACACTCAAGCCCTACTTATCTTCACCTAACTAGCTTCTTTCTTCTACTCATATTTCTGGTATCCATTGAAATGTCACTTCTTCAGAGAACCTTCCCGAACATCATCCCTCCCCCAACTCCCTCACCCCTCCCAGACTTGTAAATTCTCCCATCATATGCTCCCCTAGTACCATACACATTTTTTTCCTTGAATTTATTTCATCCATAATTTAATAACCTTTCCAATAATTATTAGTGCCTGCCTCTTCAGCAGACTCTCAATTATAGGATCCATGATGTTGATGTTGTTAGTATCATGTTGGTGAACTGCTGATTAATTAATGCTCTTCAGGTAGTCATTTCTGAGCTCAGTATATCTGCAATAGATTCTCTTAAGGCTAAGACATTAAAAATTTAAAGTTCTACACATAAATCATATTTCTATTTTCTATTTCTATGTCTTTATTTACTTTGGAAGAAAGACACTACCTAAACCATACAATGATCACTAGAAACTAAGACTGAGATATGGATGATGCTAAAATAAAAATTCTGGGAATATCAAGGGGATGGTATTCTTTCTTCAAAGGACACATTAATCACTTACACAGACAGGATCTCACACCTACAAATGTAGTCCTTGCACCTCTAGAGATAAAGAAACAGTATCCATTTCAATTCAAATATC
The DNA here is from genome assembly GCA_007922755.1 of Pedetes capensis. Classification (NCBI taxonomy): domain Eukaryota; kingdom Metazoa; phylum Chordata; class Mammalia; order Rodentia; family Pedetidae; genus Pedetes; species Pedetes capensis. The sequence continues at coordinate 84,512 of VMDO01002493.1, forward strand.
ACCCTCATTGCTCAGGGAGTTCACAAACAGAATTCATTAGTGCCACCTGGGCTGACAGGTTTATGGTTCCATCATTATAACTGCTAATAAATGAACTGATGATATGAATCAAATTCACTGAAATCTCTGTTCATTTTGAATACATGATAAATATCAAAGTCAAGATGATGTGCTTCATAGTATTTCAGATATAATAAAGCCCAAAGCTCTCACTGCAAGATGAGAATTATGTGCAGTGAGCTATCTTATTTAACCCAAAACATTTTGGAGGCTAATAGCCCATGGCATATGGCTCATCAAAATGAACCAAGAGAAAAGACATGATTTCAATCAGAAGCTTGTTCTATTGCTACCCCTTCCTATTTCCACCTCTAAGAGAACCAGTATAAGCCCTTGTATCCACAGATATCATCAATGTCTTTCACTTCACTTCAGTCTCTTCCTCTATTTAACAGCCACTAGATATAATTTTTGAATCCCTCACTTGCTAGGAATTTAATCTATATTTAATAAATGCTCATTGTGTGCATTGCTTTAGGTTCTGTGGGAAATTGAAATATAAAATGAACCAGTCCATTTTAAAACTAGTTAGCAAATTTGATGTGTATAACTTTCATATACGCATATAAACAAAACTAATAGGTAACTGCCTGCAGCGGTAGCCCTGTGGCATCCGATCCCATCAGATCTCAGAAGCTAAGCAGGGTCGGGCCTGGTTAGTACCTGGATGGGAGACCGCCTGGGAACACCAGAAGCTGTAGGCTTGGGAGAAGGACCTGGCAACCCCTCCCAAAAATCAATCTGCCATTGAAAACCCTATAACAGCAGAGAAGCACTGACAATAGTGTTTCCCCTGTTGTACAGAGGGTCGCTATGAGTCGGATACCAACTCGACGGCACCTAACAACAACAAGAAGGTAACTATTTTTAAGGGCAGATACCCTTTTAATATAGAACACATAGTGTGTTTTAAGTGAATTTTATAATAAAAGGAAAGTCACTATGGGATGAGTTAAGTCTAAAAAATATTCTTAGAAGCCCATAAAAGATGAAGGGTTTAACTAGAGTTGTATCTATAGCTTGTTGGAGTGTGTTCGGTTGAGAAGAGTAGAAGAGAGAAAGTAAGAGAAAATATTGGTACCGTGGAGACAAATTGAGAAAGACTTACTTTATATTCACAAATCTAACCCACACTCTTGCTGAGAGCTACAAAATGAGACCCAATTTGTAGGTGATTGTAATGCTCATGTTTTTGTAGACTCAACGGCACCTAATAACAAAACTGTTGCAAGAGTGCAGATTAGATGCGAGAGTATACAATGAATACTGGAATTAGAAAATCCAAACTATATTATCAGTTATAAGGGAGTATTATATTCTTAATGGTGATATAATAAAAGGGTGATATAATAAAAGTATGATACAAGGAAATCACTGATTAAGGAATGAATAGGCAAATGTTAGAAAGTTGTGATTATAGGTCTATACTGACCAAGGCCTTGATGAGTTTATGGAGAATGAGAATAAATAACATAATTGGGAATAATATGGAGAAATAAGAATCTATAGTTTTCAGCAACAAGTGAGTTATGATTTTAGAAAACATAGATATCCCAGAGAAGAAATGATGAGCATTTTCATACTTATAGTTGAGAAGAATGACATTTTAGTTAACAAAATTCAAAGATCGGAAGAGGACATCACCTTGGGAATTATGTGAGTTTTGTTTTCAGTATTTTACAGTAAAAATGGAGATTCAAATGACACTGCTAAAATTTTGGAATTCTGAAGCCTTCAGCATCCATGGGGTTCAAGTTCCCTGAAAGATATGGGAATCCTTTTTATAATATTTCTAACACATATGTGAATATTTTTTGTGTTTGGGGACATTACTAGAAATCCCCCTTAGACTGAATTAATATTTACTCTCCTTTAACTCTCACCTAAAATTTCCATTTTTTACCTTCTGGATCAACACTTAACAAGAACATGTTCAGCCTACTTCTATGTGATAATCCTTCAAACATATACTTTCAGTTCCAATTTTTCAAGAATTTCGTTCAGGTACATCTCATTAGCATAACTTATGAGCTCCTTATTTATTGTCGTTGGATGCTGCCAAGTCAGATCCAACTCATGGCGACCCTATGTACAAAAGCATTGTACCCAACATTGTGCCATGCACATGACCTTTTGATGTTTGAGCCTATTATTGCAGTCACCCTATTTCTTTTCATTTTGAGACCTGCCACATTAGCAAAGGAGGTCCCAGGGGGTTTACTCCACTCCCTTCATTAATATCATCTCTATGTTGAGGAGACAACTCTTCCTCAATTTTCTCTTGAATGCCTTCCAGACTTGGGGGCTCATTGCTGGGGTTTTAGTTCAGTTGTAGAGTGCTGCTCTGCACTCTCTGAAGACCTAGGTTCAATTCTCAGCACTGCCAAAAATACAAGGACCTAGCAATCCACTCCTAAAAATAATCCCAAAATAATCAGCTATTGAAAACCCTATGAATAACAGTGAAGTACTGATACAATGTCAGGCATAACAGTATCGAGGACTTTTTTGTTCTATTGTACATAATGTCCCTATGAGTCAGAACTGACTTAGTGGCACATAATAACAACAATATTTGACAGTGCTTCTCTGCTATTCATAGGATTTTCAATGACTAATTGTTTCAACAGTGGGCTACCATGTCATTCTCCCTCACCTGTCTTAGTCTGGAAGTTCAGCTGAAACCTGTCCACTATGAGTGGCCCTGCTGGTATCTGTGATACAGGTGGCATAACTTTCAGCATCACAGCAACACGCAAGCCTGTACAGCATGACAAGCTGACAGACATATGGGGGCCTTATTTATTAATAGACATTAATAAGGCATCAGAATTTTAATTAACATGTGATTTAACATGACATTGTTTCCTCTTTTTGTATTTTCATAATTTTTACTTTTTTCCCTCTTTTCTGTTCTATAAAATATTTAAGGAGATGGAAGAATTAAGAACACTGATATGACAGTTGCATATATATCAACTGACATATTACTCTGTACCCCATTGGCATGTATAAATAAAACACTAATAAAAATAAGGCATCAGACTTATTTTGCAATGACATTTTCTTATAAAAATAATAACTCTCTTTTCCCTAAGACAAAAAAATGTAAACACATTCTAAACTAAAATATCCTAAGTTTAATGAAAGTTCAAGACCAGTAAGTCTGAGGAATTTGTGGTTGGGATCCTAATTTAAATGAAAGAATAAACTTAAAAGAATTAAATTCAATTTTCCAAAGGATTATGATTTTTCCCTTGTATTCATGCCACAAATTTAGTGGATATAAAGATTTTTAGAAAGATGTTTGCTATTATTGTCTGATACTTTTAACAATGGATTTACTTCTAAACCTTGGGGTGCATTCATGAAAAAGGGAAAAATCCATTTAAGTATCCATTATCTCTGAATAGAGACAGGTTTGATGAAACTTCTATACAGCTAACAAGTATTTGCCTTCCTAAATAGCATTTGCTCTGGCATTATGTCTCAGAAAATAAATCATTATTATTATTTATGCCCATAATAACATACATTTACATAATAAGTTTCTCAGAAAAACTGAAACGAATTTTTGCTTATTCTACAGCACCGCTCTTTGTAAAAGTCAGAAAACTGCACTGTTGTGGTTCCAAGTGAGACAATGACATTAAAAAGGCGTAAGACTATCAAAGCAAAGGCCAGTATTCAATGTGCTTTCCAGTAGTCAGAGGATAATCATGAATCAGCACTTCTGTGATGTTTACTCTGTCCGTTCACTTACTCCTGTTCTTATTGTTGTTAGGTACTGTTGTGTTACTCTTATAAAATAAAAATCTTAGAAACTTAAAAAAGGCCGAGGACTGTGTGCACATACTATGTGACCAATGGTACATGATATAGAAGAAACAGCCTAGCCTCAAATCTAGTTGAGAAGGTAAGACTTCAAAATAAAAAACAACTTGAGACTCTTGTAAGACAGACAGTAATGACTTGTTTGGGGAAAGGAGTAGCTAAATTATAGGATAAGAAATAAAAAGAGCACTGTCTTATTCCCTATTCTGCAACCAACCCAAAGCTAGTTATTTATCCTACCTGTAAAATGCAATAAAACTGCACACTACAATCTTATCCCAGAAGGATAGGTGAGGATTAATCTCCTGTAGGTGTCTGGAGTTTCACAGATGTCATGATATACAAATTGCAGTACTTTCATTTTACCTTTATAACACATTCATGGGCCTTCCACACTGTAGGGTACCTTCGGCTATCCAGATAGTACATCAATACACACTCAACATCCTTCATCAGTATCTCCTGAGGATTAACTAAAGAGAAAGTTAAAAATATTGTTCAATGATTGCACATTAAATCCCACAAGGTTGAGACATACAAGGTCTCAATTTACTTTTGTAATACAAAATTAACCTTGTAGGTGCAAAATTATGGTATTATTTTATAATTATAGCTATATTCTCTATATTTAACTATATTTATGAGGTATTACAAAATACCTGACCTTCCCAATGTAGGTTACCTAATTATTTTGTATCTAGCAAGAGCAAGTTCATTAAACCTGCATTTAAGTAGAAGTATAGCTAACACTTCTTTATCTTATTAGTTACTATTACCATTGTTCATGACACATAATTAAATTTCATATTCAAGCATGAATTTGGGATTTTAAAAAACAGCCAAGTGCACCTCAGCAACTACTAGTTGTTTATACAATCACAATCTCAGTGTAAAAGAGCTACAAATAACCTATTAGTAATATATCTGTGTATTTTTTAATCTATTTCCACTGGTCTATAAGCTGCTTTGGGACAGGAAAATTTCTTATTTAAGTTAATGTTTGCAATCATAGCTCCTAAAAAGATACTTTGCACATGGATAGCAAATATTTTTGCATACTTTAACAATATTTGGATTGAACTGAAGATATACATTTTCACTAGATTGTGTGGTTAAGTGAATAGGATGTTGTTTATTGGTCAAATTTTAATACTTTGTCATATTCTCATTTACATGGATTTTAAGCAATTACAAATCTAAAACCAAAAATTCCACCCATTGAAACTATATTTACTTGTCCTCCTTTTATGGTCATTTCTGAAGGAGTCTAGCATAGTGCAGGTGTTTAGTATTATACAATGTTTATCAAGAAATTTGATCTTCTCAAATTACAATGAATCAAGATGTGGAGTAATTTTTAATTACAGCAGATTGAGAAAGATAAGAATCACCATTACTTATTAATGAATTTCAAATATTCATTTTTATAAGAAACACTTCAATATTCAAATATGCATAAAACATTTTAGTAAATTAAAGTCAAAACTTGAAACTTATTTTCTAAGCATAAAGCCAAGAAAGATCTCCACCATCATACTATGTTTGCTTAGATTTTTCTCAGACTGAAACTATATTTTCTATATCTTTTCTTCTCTGTTTAAAAAAATGGAAGAACTATTTGCTTGCTGCTCTCTTTCTGAGTGGAACTCATAATAAACCTGTATTTTGATATGAAAGTTTGAGTTTAATAATTGTAATATATACCTTAGAAGCCTGCAGCCATAGCCCTGTGGCATCTGATCCCGTCAGATCTCGGAAGCTAAGTAGGGTCGGGCCTGGTTAGTACCTGGATGGGAGACTGCCTGGGAACACCAGAAGCTGTAGGCTTGGGAGAAGGACCTGGCAACCCCCTCCCAAAAGTCAATCTGCCATTGAAAACCCTATGAACAGCAGAGAAGCACTGACAATAGTGTTTCCCCTGTTGTACAGAGGGTCGCTATGAGTTGGATACCAACTCGACAGCACCTAACAACAACAACAACATACCTTAGAAATCCTTTTTATAAAGTAGGAAAAGTCAAGGTTCACATATTAAGACATAGCTATGAAATTAAGTGAACTCTTCTGATAGAACTTCCCTTTGACCATATATATTCTACACACTCTCATAGCATCAGTGAGTATTCAAATTGACATTACTCGAGTGAGCTTCAATGTTAGTTATTTTCAAATAATTTGTTTCATTTCCGTTAAGAATTGAAAAATATTATATGGTGGTAGAAGTGCAAATGAAATTTTTTTTAAAGACCTTGATCTTGAAAAGCTTAAAAGTAAATTTGTAGAAATAAAACATAGACTGACAACATGAATAAGAATAATTATAAATAACAAGACAATAAGTGAAAACCACACTCCATTAAACTCTACTCACTGAACATGCAAGGCTTTAGAACAAAAGCCCTAATGGATAATGATGAAAGCGGTTCGTGGGTTAGCAATGCCCACACGCAGACTCTGCCAGTGGATAGATCAGAATCACCCTTATAGCACATTCACCTGAATAAACCACGGTCCTGGTTGCAATATCCACATTCAGTCTATAGAAGAATAAGGCCAGGAAGATGACCAATGATGAGGTTGTAAGAGTTGTCTCCTAACATATCACCTTTGATTCTATTTGTTGTTGTTATATGCCATCGAGTCAGGTCCTACTCATGGAGACCCTCTGTGAAACAGAATGAAACACTCCCAAAACCGGGCCATGCCTGGGCACTATTGTCAGTGCTTCTCCACTACTCATATGATTTTCAATGGCAGATTGTTTTGGGAGGGGATTGTCAAGACCTTCTGCCTAGCCTGCACTACCTCTTATTCCCAGGTGGTCTCCCATGGAAAGACTAACCAGGTCAACCCTTCTTAGTTTCCAGGATCAAGTGGGATCAGATGCTAGGGTGCTATGGCTGCAGACTTGCTAGGTGCCATTGAGTCGATCTGACTGATAGTGTTTTCAGTGGTTGATTGTTTTGGCATTGCTTTGAGAGTGGATTGCCATGTCCTGCTCCCATTTTTGTGGTGCTGGGGGGTGGAATCCAAGTCCTCGGAGAGTACAAAGGAGCACTCTACCCACTGAGCAAAACTCCAGCCATTTAATTCTATATGACTTATATATATAATCTCTGTGTTAGTTAGATTTTTGTTACTGTAAAAAAAAATGCCTGAGGCCACCAACTTTAAAAGAGTAAAGGTTTATTTTTTGTTCCCACTGTCAGAGGTTATACTCCATGTCCCTTGGCCCTATTTCGGGGGTCTAATGGTGGCAGAGTACATCATGGTTAGGGAGACCTGGTCTCCTCATGGCTCCTGGGAAGTGAGAGAGAGGGAGGAAGGTTCCAGAATCTCAATGCCTCCTCCAAGACCACAGCCCTCAATGACCTAACTTCTTTTTCCCAGGCCCCACCTCTGAAAGTTTCCACCACTTCCCAATAGCACCAGGGGCTGGGGACACATGGGCTTGTACGGACACTTATCCAAACCATAGCAATCCCCTCTTGGCTTCCTCTCAATTTCACATAAGTTCTCTTTATTCCTAAGTAGATAAAGTTATATTAAACATCAATAAGTAAATTAATAAATATTAACCATAGTTGAAAATTCAAAGATTAGTACAAGTGATTTTCTCATCTCTCTTTCTACTAGATAAAAGCATATCCTTGGTTAAAGAAATTCAGTTAATAACAGAGTGGATTTGCATTGCTCTTATCAGAGTTTTAATCAAACTATAAAGAGAAAAACAAAAACATATTTCTTTTTTCTTCTGGAAGTTAAATTGCATGTGGAGAAATGATTGCTTTTCTCTATCTTCCACTCTGAAGTTTGGTATTAATTTACTTTTTTCTTTTTTTTCTTTTATTATTTTTATTGTTTAATTTGCATACAGTCTATAAATTTCATTAGGGGACTTTCAGATAATTGCATCATGTACTTTACACCTGCTCTCTCCCTCATGACTTCTGTATGTTGCTCACCCTCTCCCTCCCAATAATCTTCTCCCCATCTGGATAATCCCCTTGTATTTTCAAATCTTAGATAAATACAATTTTATATCTAGAGAGAGAGATTTTTCCTTTTAAGGTAGATCTCGCTTTCATATATGAATGAAAACACAGTATTTTTCCTTCCGAAACTGACTTATTTTGCTTAAAATGGTGATCTTCAGTTCCATCCATTTTCCTGCAAATGATGTAGTGCCATTTTTGTTGTTGTTACTAGGTGCCATGTTGGTGTCCGACTCAGAGCAACCCTACATACAAGAGAAAAAAACACTATTATCAGGGCTTCTCTGCTATTCATAGGGTTTCAATGGCAGATTGATTTTGGGGAGCGGGTTGCATGTCCTTCTCCTGGTGTTCCCAGGGGTCTGCCATCCAAGAACTAATCAGGCCCAATCCTACTTAGCTTCCAAGATCAGACATCACAGTGCTATGGCTGCAAGTACATTCTTCTTAATGGCTGAATAACATTCCATTGTATATACCAACCTAATATTATTTAATTCTCTCATCTGTTGATGGACATCTTGGCTGATTCCATATCCTTGCAATTGTGCATGGAGCTGCAATGAACATGGAAGTGCAGGTATCTCTATAGTATGATGACTTAGATTCCTTTGGGTATGTACTCAAGAGTCATAAAGATGGATTATATGGCAGTTCTGTTTTTAGGTTTCCAAGGAACATCCCTACTGATTTTCATAATGGCAATACTAATTTATAGTCCCACCAGCAGTTTAAAAGTGTTCCTTTTCTCCCAGATCCTTGCTAGCATTTGTTGCTTATTTTGTTGATGCTAGCCATTCTGTCTAGGGTGTGAGGGAACCTCAGTGTAGTTTTGATTTGCATTTCCCTGTTGGCTAAGAATGTTAAACATTTTTTCATATATTTACTGATCATTTGTATTTCTTCTTTTGAGAATTGTGAGACGCACCTTCGTCTTCAATGTGACATGTTTACTTTTCAATACTCTAAAGAGATCTTTTGCCATGGCTTTTCCTAGAGCAATGCATCTTTTGATTTCTTGACTGCTGCTTCCATGGGTGTTGATTATAGAGCCAAGCAAAGCAAAATCTTGGGCAAACTCAATCTTTTCTCTATTTATTGTGAAGTTGCATACTGAACCAGTTGTAAGGATTTTTGTTTTGTTGATATTTACTCACAACCCATATTGAAGGCTGTGATCTTTGATCTTCATCAATAAATGTTTTAAATCCTCTTCACTTTCAGCAAGCACAGTTGTGTCATCTGCATAACTCAGGTTGTTAATGAGTCTTCCTCCAATCCTGATGCTGCACTCTTCCTCATAAAGTCCAGCTTCTCGGATTATTTGCTCAGCATATGAATTGAAGAGGTATGATGAAAGCATACAGCCTGATGCATACCCTTCTCAACTTTAAGCCTGGCATTATCTCTTTGTTCTGTTTGAACAACTGCTTCCTGGTCCATGTACAGACTCCTCATGAGCACAATTAGGTGCTCTGATATTCCCGTTCTTTGAAGTGTTATCCATAATTTGTTATGATCCACATAGTCAAATGCCTTTGCATAGTCAATAGAACCTAGATAGACATCTTTCTGGTATTCTCTGCTTTTGGTTCATATTCATCTGACATCAGCAATGATGTCCCTGGTTCCCCACCCTCTTCTGAATCTCACTTGATTTTCTGGTAATTCCGTATCTATATACTGCTGCAGTCGCTTTTCAATGATCTTTAGTAAAATTTTGCTTGTGTGTGATATTAATGATGTTGTCTGATAGTTTCCACATTCAGTTGGATCCTCTTTCTTGGGAATAGGCACAAATATGCATCTCTTCCAGTCAGTTGGCCAGATAGTTGTTTTCCAAATCTCTTGGCATAAACATGTTAACACCTCCAGTGCTGCATCTGATTGTTGAAATATCTCTATTGGTATCCCATCAATTCCTGGAGCCTTATGTTTTGCCAGATCTTTCAAGGCAGCTTCCACTTTGTCCTTCAATACCATTGGTCCCTCTTCATATGCAACCTCTTGAAATGGTTGGTCATCTACCAACTCTTTTCTGTATAATGACTCTGTGTATTCCTTCCATCTTCTTTTGATGATTCCTGCACTGTTTAATATTTTCCCTGTAGAATCTTTCACTATTGCCACTGGAGGCATGAATTTTTTCTTCACTTCCTTAAGCTTGAGAAACACAGAGTGTGTTCTTCCCTTTTGGTTTTCTGCCTCCAGCTCTTTGCACATGTCATTATAATATTTGTTTTTGTCTTCTCTAGCTGCCTTTTGAAATCCTCTGTTTAGATCCTTAACTTCATTATGTCTTCCTTTTACTTTAGCTGTTTGTTTGACATTCAAGGGCAAGTTCTACTGTTTCTTTTGACATGTAATTTGGTCTTTTCTTTTTTTCTTGTCTTTTAAATAACCTTTTGCTTTCTTCTTGAATGATATCTTTTGTGTTGTGCCACAACTCATCTGGTCTCCTGTCACTTGTGTCTAATGCATTAAACCTATTCTTGAGGTGTCCTCTGAACTCAGGTGGGATATGCTCAAGGTCATACCTTGGCTCTTGAAAACTTGTTCTAAATTTCTTCAGCTTCAGTTTGAACTTGCATATGAGAAGTTGATGGTCTTATCCACAATCAGCACCTGGTCTTGTTTTGACATTTAATATAGAGCTTTTCCATTGTCTCTTTCCACATATGTAATCAATTTGATTCCTGTATGTTCCGTCTGGTGAAGTCCACATGTATAATCGCTATTTATGTTGTTGAAAAAATGTATTTGCAATGAAAAGGTCATTGGTCATTGGTCTTTTATTTAAACTTTTTTTTTTCTCTTTTCTGGTAAATGTTGATGGGGTACCAAGTAATATAGAATTTGTTTTTGCTATTATGCTATTACTACATCACTTTTGGTTACATTTGCACCAACTTACAAAGTTTATAGAAGCTTTTGACTAATATACAGTAAATTTGTATGCCTATATGGGTTGTTGTTGTTGTTGTTGTTGTTGTTGTTGTTAGGTGCTGTCGAGTCAGTATCCAACTAATAGCAACCCTATATACAATAGGTGAAACACTATTGTCAGTGCTTTTCTGCTGTTCATAGGGTTTTCAATGGCAGATTGTTTTTTGGGAGTAGGTTGCCAGGTCCTTCTCCCAAGCCTACAATATCTGGTATTCCCAGGCGGTTTCCCATCCAAGTACTAACAAGGCCTGACCCTGCTTAGCTTCTGAGATCTGATGGGATCGGATGCCACAGGGCTATGGTTGCAAGCATATGTGGGTTATATTCCCCTTTTTAAGATCTCTGATCAATTTTGACCTGATTTTTCTACAGCGTGAGAGATAAGGGTCTACTTTCATTCCTGTACATGTGGACATGCAGTTTTCCCAGCACCATAAATTCAGAGTTAATTTATTGATTCTACTTTACACCATTTCAGTCCTCAATGAAGCACCCTTCAGGGGCTTTGAGTCTGGAAAACAACACCAAAAGCAAAACCTGCAACTTGGATCTAAGGAAATTCAAAAGAGAGAAAGCATTATCGAAAAGCACCAAACAGACAAGATCTAACAATTACCATAACATCTAAAACACAATTGTGTATTTCTCCTAGAGAGAACTTACACCAAAAACTGTGTATTTCTCCTAGAGAGAACTTAAACCAAAAGCTATCTTTGTTTCAATTATAAAAGTATGCCATTTTTCTCAATGGTATTCATAGGATGTCTATTGAACCGATATGGCCCGAGACAAAGAAAACTTTTAACCATCTTTTTCAGATCAGCTTGCATCAGTAATTGATATAGGCCCCAGAAAATGAATCCCCAAACCTTAGCTACAGCTACTGCAGAATCACTTGGAGGGCTTAATAAACAAACTATTGTTTGTTTATCCTTCTATAAATTACCTCATAAATACTTACCAGATGTTATATCTAGAATTAATCTCATGTACCTAAGAACCAGCTTTATCACCATAAAAAATGAAATGACTGGGAACAGTGGCAATGCTGGAAAGTTGATTTGCATTACATCCCCCTCACACCCCTCTTCGGTTCACCATGTTCCCCCTGCACATGCGAGTGTGTGCACATGAGGATGTATGTGTGCATATATACAAAATTCGCCCTTGGGCAGCCCACCAGTAACTCTGTAAGACGGAGACAAGAGCACAAATCAATGTGCTGGTCTACCTCAGGGGTAAGGGGTAGGTCTCAGGTTGGAAGGTTTCCAGTTTTGGTTTTCCAAACAGGTAAAGCTAGTGGTGCCAGTTATGGGAACACCCTTTATAAATGCTAGACTAAAAAAATCTAGGACAGAGGAGATTGTTAAGAGCTGAAATATGTCAACATTTTGGCCTCTCAAAATCTAGCCAAACTAAGAACTCCAACCCAGGGATTTAACTGTTAATCAATGTACTATCCATAGGCAATAACTACTCTTCAAATCCTTCTACAAATTACCTCATAAATACTTACCAGATGTCATATGTAGAATTAATCTCATGTAACTAAGAACCAGCTTTATCACCATAAAAAATGAAAGGTCTGGGAATAGTAGCAATGCTGGAAAGTTGATTTGCATTACATCCCCCTCACATCCCTCTTCTATTCACTATGTTCCTCCTGCACATGCGAGTGCATGCACTCGAGGGTATGTATGTGCATATACACAAAATTCACCCTTAGGCAGCCCACCAGTAACAGTGTAAGATAGAGACAAGAGCACAAATCAATGTGCATATGCCATGTGCATAAACCCAACCAAAAATCAAATAAAATATGTTCTATCCATTTACCTTAACAAATATACTTTCATAACAACTTGGCAGGCTTGATTCTAATTTAGAAGATGTGGGCTCCCAGGTAAACATTCCCAGCTCTCAAGACACCCTCTTTCTCTTTCCAACCTCAGCTCCAGTTTACACTGTAAAGAGACTGGAGAATATGTCTATACCCCACAAAACAGCCCTCATCCCTTTTCCGCTCCTGGGACTGTCTTGTGGATATTGTATCATGTTCTGTCTCAAAAGAAGATGCTGGCCCAAATCATGGGGAATGGGCTCAGAGCCCTGTGATCAGTAGACTTTTGGATTCATGGTACCTGAAGTATAGTCTAGAAAGGGAAATGTGGGTCCTAAGTTTGAAAAGAAGACTTCTTACCCCATAGGGAAATTATAGCCAGAAGAACATTGGTATGTGACCTATAAAGAACAAACAGGAAACTTATAACAAAAAAGGAAGTACTATGCTCCTCAATGGAGACTTAATATCTTCACTTATGTATTTTTCCATCAAAATCTCAAATACTTTATTCAACTGAAATTGCAAGCAATTTCATCAGCATATGAAAGTTTGCTTTTCAAAGAACATAAGAGCTGGATGTGGTGGTTCATGCCTGTAATCCTAGCACTCCAGAAGCTGAGGTGGGAAGGCCAGGAGTTTGTGGCCATCTTGGGCTACATAGTGAGTTTGAGGACAGCCTTGGCTATATGGTGAGATCTTGTCTCAAAAAGAATGTAAAGAAAAAGAAAAGGAAAGAAGGAAGAAAGGAAAGAAGGAAAGAAAGAAAAAAAGAAAAGAGAGAAAGAAAGACAGTGAGAATCCGGAAGCCTGAGTTCTAGTTTCATTACTCTGTGAACTAATTTTGCTGCCTAAATCAAGACTTTGAGAAAATTGCACCTTCTCAACTACCTAATTTCTTATTTTCAATCCAGGAAAATTAGAATCAATTGGAATACTGCAAAATGTGCTCTGTAGGCTGTCAATAGATTTTACTCAAAAATAGGTGCCAAGGATGGTTGGTAGTGGTAGGGATTGGTCGGTAGTCAAATCAATTTAGTTCACATTTACTTAAAAATTGTAAAATTTATTTATTTATTACTAATGTATATTTTTATAAAAACAGCAATGTATATTTTAGGGGCTGGGGTTTAGCTCATTTGGTAGAGTGCTGCTCCACACTTTCTGAAGACTTAGGTTCGATCCCCCGCACAGAAAAAAAAAAAAAGCAAGAATGATGTGGCAATCCACTCCCAAAAGCAATCCCAAACAGTGCTTGAAAACACTATGAGGGTCACTATGAATAGGACCTAACTCAAAGACACATAACAACAAGAACAACAATGTATATTTCAATCATCTAAGAGTAGGCATAGAGCATATAGTGTTCCTTTAAATTTTAGAACAAAGAAATTGTTTAAAACAGCATTAGATTAGTCCTTCTAAGAATACACATTAGAAATAGTAGGTTAGATGATACATTAGTTGCCTACTGGTATATAACAAATTACCCCCAAACTGTGACTGAAAAAAACAATGGGTATTTACCATTTCTCCAAGTTTCCATGGGTCAGAAATCTGGGAGAAGCTAAGCTTGACAATTCTGTCTCAGAGTCTCTGGTGCATTTGCCATCTAGATGTCAGGCAGGGTGGGGTCATGTGAAGGTTTCCCTGGGACTGCAGAACGCATGGCCAAGGGATCTCCCCCAGGTGGCTGGCCAGTTGGTATTGGCTGGTGATGAAAGCTCTGTTTCTACTCATAGAAGCCCCTTCATAAGACTGTTTGAAAGTCCTTGTTACATGGCACTATTTTTAGTTTTCCCCAGATTAAGAGGCCAAGATAAAAGCTACAATGTTTTCTATGACCTAATGCTAGAAGTCATACACTCTCATTTCTACCATATTCTATTGGTCACAAAGTCAGCCTTAGTTCAATATGGGAAGAGATTGTGCAAGGGCCTGATTCCTAGAGGAGAGGACCATTGGGGGTTGTTGTGAAAGCTGACTACCACAGGTAGCATTTATGAACCCTCAAAGTTATAAGATTTTATAATTGTAGTGAAGTTAGAATCATTATTAGAGATACTGAAAGAGTTTCAATCAAAAATGGACTAGATTTTATAAATGTGTAAAGTAGATTCTTATAGCAAATAGAATACAGGCTCCTCAAAGGTATCTATCTTCCGGGAAAAAGATAGCAGATTAGAGACACCCAGCACTTTCCTGTTTCTCCATGAGATTAATGGAAACTAAGTATGTGGCTATGAGAGATAGAGTCATGGAAAGACACTGGGGTGCATAAATAGTCAACCAGGTAAGACCCAGGTACTGGACCTTGGTACCAGAAGAGACACAGAGAACCCTAACAGCAAGTACCCATGCCCATGGTAGAGTGGAGAAAAGGGAAATATACCGCTCATGGGGGCTCTAGACCAAAAAGACAGAAGGAAAATTCTGATGAGCTCCAAAAATGCAGAATCACTCCCTTGCAAAAATGCAGTCTAAATCCAGTGTTCTGGAATCCACTCAGCAAGCCGACACTGAGGAGTGGCCTCTTGTACTTCCTTGCTTAGTCACAGGTGGTGTAAGGAGGGGCCATATTTAGATGGATCCTACCTTCTGATCTTACTGCTGAGAGATCAGAAGACCCTGCATTTCTATATCTTCAAGTCTCAAGGGCCTCCCCTCCCCTCTTACTGGCTCTGTAAGCAGCCTCCCCAAAAGGCAGTGTGGGCCTAGAAAACAGTGACTTAGACACAAGTTTATGGACACAAGTCTATTTAGGCAGGACTCATGGTCTGTGTTACAGAGAGAAGTGGAAGGTGCTTTCATTTGGGGAGGAGGGACATGAGAGGGTCAGAGGGGAGTTGTGTGAGCAATGTACAATGAAATGCATTTATGGAAATGTCACAATGAAACCCATGTCATAATGAAACCCATTATGTTGTACATTCAAAACTTCCAATAAAAAATAAAATAAATAAAATAAAAGGGCTAATCTAACCTCTGAGAGGGGGAGCGAGGTCAACTGGGTGTGAATGTCTATAGGGGTTTGGATGGAGACCAGAGTGTCAGGAGCTAGGGGGTCACTGGGTACCTGCACCTCACCCCTGCTGCTCAGGGCAGATTGCTTTGCTTTGGTCACTTTCTCCATGCTGAGACACTCATATTTAGAAGACGCATCGTCACTGCTTGACGATTTCTCAGGACGCATCATCACTGCTTGACTACTTCTCAGGACACATCATCACTACTTGACTACTTCTAGGGACAGAGCACCTCAGGGGCAAAGTGTCACCTACTGTAGGCTGCTTCATGCAAGAAAGGCTTGCAATGGGCTGGGTGCACTCACAGAGCTCACTGGCATGAATATAGCCCTGCAGCAGACAATGTTTTGGCTCCTGCCAGGGGACAAGGAAGAAGGAGCTCAGCCTCCATACTACCAGGTCTGGTTTGACCTGTTTAACTGGATCTGAAAAGGAAAAAGGTACATTACCCTCCAGCAGCCCTCCCTCTGTGAAACTCTAGAATCAGATACTTGAGAAAGATATGCCTCTGTATTAAATTTTTTTAACTTTCTCTTTCTTTGTTTTGTTGTAGATTTCTATTACTGTGTTTACCTCACTGTTTTCCCCCATACTCCTGTCCCATATTCTTTTCTTCTCTTATCTTTTCCATTTCATCATTCCACTTTTTCATTATTCATTAGCATTACTTTTACCTTTATTTATTTTTAACCTCTTAATTTAACCTATATTATTTTGCCCTTTCTTTATGGTTATTGGGGATATGGCAGATGTTTGTAATTGTTTTACAGTGTATTTATGTATCTGGTTTGTTGTTAGGTGCCATTGAGTCAAGTCTGACTCATAGGGACCCTCATAGGGTTTTCAATGGCTGATTGTTTCAGGATTGCTTTGGGAGTGGCTTGCCACATCCTTCTCCCATTTTTGCAGTACTGGTCCTCAGAGAGTGCAGAGCCACAGTCTACCAACTGACCTAAAGCCCAGTATTATTACTGTGATTTGTTTTCTTCCCCTTGAGTGATATTATAGATTGTACCCTTAAAAGATGGCTGATCAGCAATAAGACCCTCATTGTTGCTGTTTTTAGGTGCCGTCAAGTTGGTATCCAACTCATAGCAACCCTCATAGGGTTTTCAATGGCTGACTATTTCGGGATTGCCTTGGGCATGGATTGCCAGGTCCTTCTCCCATAAGACCCTCATATAAAAGCAAAAAAGAGCTAGCTAGAAGGTGCCATGCTTCTGTAATCTTTGCACTGTAGACACTGAGGCAAGAGGATCATGA
Organism: Pedetes capensis; assembly: GCA_007922755.1. Taxonomy (NCBI): domain Eukaryota; kingdom Metazoa; phylum Chordata; class Mammalia; order Rodentia; family Pedetidae; genus Pedetes; species Pedetes capensis. Next base: position 101,476 of record VMDO01002493.1, read on the forward strand.
GTTTGAAGCCAGTTGGGGCTATATAGTAAGACCCTATCTCAACAAACAAACAAAACAGGGAAAAAACAGAAGAGACAGCTATTCCAATAGGTGGACAAATAACAACCTAGAAACACAATAAATGCGAAACAGCAAGGCAACATGACTCCTCTGTTGCTGTTGTTAGTTGCTGTTGAGTTGGTATCCTACTCATAGCAATGCTATGTACAATAGGAGAAAACTATTGTCAGTGCTTCTCTGCTATTCATGGGGTTTTCAATGACAGATTCATTTTTTGGGAGTGGGTTGCTGGGTCCTCCTCCCAAGCCTACAGCATCTGGTGTTCCCAGGCAGTCTCCCATCCAAGTACCAACTAGACCCTGACCCTGCTTAGCTCCTGGGATCTGCCGGGATCTGACGCCACAGGGCTATGGCCGCAGGTATAACTCCTCTAAAAGTTTATAATTCTTTAGCAACTAAATCCAAAAACAGCAAAGTCTAAGAAAAGCCAAGGATTTCAAAAGTCTAATCTTAAAAGTATCAGTGACTTCAAAGAGGATACAAATAAGTAGCAGAATGAAGTAAGGAAACAATTAACAGACTGAAGAGATAGCCCACAGAATAGGAGGAAATCTTTAGAGATATTCACTCAAAGGATTAATATCCAGGATATATAAATAATTCAAAAAATTAAACACCAAAACAACAAATAATCCAATCAATAAATGAGCAATTGAGTTGAATGGACACATTTTGAAAGAATTACAATTGGCCAACAAATACATTAACAAAATTCAACATCTTTAGCTATTAAGAAAATACAAGTTACAACTACAGTGAGATTCCATCTCAACCCAGTAAGAATATCTATCAACAAGAAAACTGTCGTATGCCATCCAATCAGGTCAGATTCATAGCAACCCTATGTACAACACAATGAAGCACTCCCCAACATTGTGCCCTGACCAGTGCTATGTCAGTGTTTCTCTGCTCTTCATAGGGTTTTCAATCACTGATTGTTTAGAGATTGTTTTGGGAGTGAGCTGCCAAGTCCTTCTCCCATTTTTACAGTGCTGGGGATTGAACTTCAGAGCAAGTGCTCTACCCAGCCCATATGTTGCCAAGGATACAGGGGAAAAAGAAGTTCCAATGCACTGTTGGTGGTAATGTAAATTAGTGCATCTACTACAGAAATCAGTATAGAAGTTCCTCTAAATGCATACCTGCATGCATAAATACATACATTGTTGTTGTTTGTTGTTTGGTGCCATCAAGTCGGTATCCGACTCATAGCGACCCTCATAGAGTTTTCAATGGCTGACTGTTTTGGGATTGCCTTGGGAGTGGATTGCCAGGTCCTTCTCCCATTCTTGCGGTGCTGGGAATTGATCTCAGGACCTCAGAGACCGCAGCGCAGGGCTCTACCAACTGAGCTAAATCCCAGCCCCAAATACATACATACATATGATAAAATGAAACTACTATGATCTAACTACACCACTTCTGGGTATATATCTGAAGAGTCAAGTCAGTATTCAGAGATGCCTGCACACTTATGTTTATTGTGGCACTATGCACAATAGCCAAGTCATAGCCTCAGCCCAGGTGCTCACCAATAGATGAATAAAGAGAATGCAGTATATATGCACCTGGAGGTATTTGTCAGCTATAAGGAATAACCAATTCATGTCATTTGGAGTGAAATAGATTGGACTGGTGATCATCATGTTAAGAGAAATAGGCCAGACTTAGACAAGTATTGTATGTTTTCTCTCCTATGTGGAATCTAGAATGTGGGGGGAGACATGAAAGGATAAGCGAGATTATCAGTAAAGAGGAAGAGGGTCAGGGGAAGGAGGGAAGCAGGATAAGAGGGGTAAGAGGGAGGTGAGTATGATCACAGGTGAGTATGATTAAAGTACAATATATGCACATCTGAAAATGTCACAATGAAACCCATTAGGTTGTGTAATTAATGTATGTTGTTGTTGGGTGCCCTGGAGTCCATACCTGACTTATAGCAATCCTGCATATGACAGATGAAACACTATTGTCAGTGCTTCTCTGCTGTTCATAGCGTTTTCAATGGCAGATTGATATTTGGGAGTGGGTTGCTGGGTCTGTCTCTCACCCCTACAGCACCTGGTGCTCCCAGGTGGTCTCCCATCCAAGTACTACCCAGGCCAGACCCTGCTTAGCTTCTGAGATCTGAAGGGATCAGATGCTACAGGCCTAGAGCTGCAGGCCCAGTAAATGTATACTAATGAAAAATAAGATCTGTGTCCTAATCCCTGGAATCTATGAATATAGTACCTAATATGGAAAAGGTGATTTTGTATATGTGATTAAGTTAATACCTTATCTGAGTTAGCCCAATATAATCACAGGAACCTTAAAATTGGCCAGTCTTACTCGCTGCAGTTCAAAGCTCTCTGATAGTTACAGAAGACAGAAGTAGAATACAAAGAGTATGAGAAGGACTTAGTCCCCAATTTTGCTGGTTTTGGAGCTGGAGGAAGGAAACCAGGGAATGTCAGTGGTCTCTACAAGCTGGAAGAGAAAGAGCAAATTCTCCCTCCTCCCCCAGTCTCCAGAAAGGACCAGGGGTTTCAGAAGCCTTGATTTTAGCTCAGGGTTAAATCATGTTAGGCTTCCAGTCTACTGAATTATTATTGTTGTTTCGTGTCATTGAGTGGGGTCCTACTCATAGTGATCCTCACAGGGTTTTCAATGGCTGATTGCTTCAGGATTGCTTCAGGAGTGGACTGTCATGTCCTTCTCCCATTTTTGCAATGCTAGGAATCAAACCCGGGTCCTCAGAATGTGCAGAGCAGCACTCTACTAACTGAGCTAAACCTTAGCCCCAATTTAACTTTAAGAACACATAAACTTATATTCTTTATAGTTACTAATTCTGTGGTCATTTTTTTAGAGCAGCCATAAAAACCTGTACAATCCTCATAGTAACTTAATTTTTAGTATTTTATTACATTAAAATCTTGAATTAGTTCATTTTTCAGCATAAACATAAAACATTATCTAATAGAATTTTCAGTCCCTATATAATTATCATGATATTTTATTTCCTTACATAAACATTCAAGTTTTATCTTGAAACCAAAAACACAAAAATCAAAATATCCTGAGTAAGTAAATACATTGTGGTGAAGTTGTTTTGAAGGATTTATCCACCACTTGGGAAATGATACTGGATTTCATTTTTAACAATTGTTCTGGGAACTATTATTAGGTATTTGAGGTTTAGAAACTGCAAGATAGCTTTTGAGTGGGATAGAAGTTTGAAAATGCATAAAGTATAAATTTGTGTAAAATTTTGAGTGAACAAAATACTCCAAACTATTTTATGTCTATATTGGATTTAAGTCAAAGTAGAAATAAAAATATTAACTTCATTACCAAGTATAATATACTTATTATTTATCATTTATAATGTTTGCTCTTGATTACCTAATAACAATACACTATAAAAACATGCAGCCATAGCACCCTGGCATCCAATCCTGCCTGATCTTGGAAGCTGAGCAGGGTGGGCCTGGTTAGTCCTTGGACGAGAAACCACCTGGGAATACCAGGTATTGCAGACTAAGGAGAAGGACTTGGCAGCCCACTCCCAAAACAATCTACCATTGAAAACCTGATGAATAGCAGAGAAGTATGGACATAGCACAGGGCATGTCACAGTGTCTGAGAGTGCTTCATTTTGTTGTACATAAGGTCACAATGAGTTGGAGTCAGACTTGACTCAATGGCAACTAACAACAGCAACAACAATAGCAGCAGCAGCAGCAACAACAACACACACATGCTTGCCTGTAGAAGCCATTTCACCATTATGTTGTGTATCCTAAAACATAAAATACTGGGTTTGTACTTTATGGTTGGGACTCTCATAAATCCAAGAGTATGACTATGAGACATGGTTTTTCCATTAAGGAATTCCTAAACAAGTGACCTATAATTGAAATACTAGGTGATTTGTGTAATAATGGAAATATTTTCCTATCTCTAAGCTAGCTACTTTGGACTCTTTCCCTCTCCACACTATACAACCCTGTGCAATTTTTAAAAGCCAGACAAAATGGCATCTGCATTATGGTGTTTTTCCTTGTCTTACCTGATCATATTTCCTCTTATTGAAATCCTATATAATTTACTTTCTGAACAACTTGTATGGAAATTAACCATTTTGCCATTTCTTCTATTGCTAATTTTAACTGTAATTTAATGCTTACTCTTTCATTTTGTCTTCTCACTTAGGCTATCCATGTTCTGAGGTCAGTGACTAAATCTTAAACTTTTTTATAGCCTCCCAAAGCTCTTATTTTTTGTTGTTAGGCCCAACTCATTGTGACACTGTGTGATTAGATCACCCCAAGTCTATCCTATTAGCAATATTCAATATATGACCAGTTTTACTGATAACCCTCCTGTCAGACATTAAATCATTAGACTTACTCATCCTATGCAGTTACAACGTTGGCCCCTTTGACCTAGGTTTTCCCATTTCCTCCCCCACTCCCACTGGGGTAACCACTATTCTACTGCTTGCCAGTATTTAGACTTTTCAAATTCCACAGATAAGTTAGATCATGCAGTATTTGTGTTTTTGTGCCTCACTTCACTTAGTATAATGACCTCCAGGTTCATTCATATTGACACAAGTGGTAAGATCTCTATTTTAAGGCTAAATAATGTTCCATTGTGTGTGCATGTGTGTGTCAGTGTGTGTGTGTATGTGCTTTCATGCATGTGTGCGAGACAGAAAGAGTAGCTTTATCCATTCTTTGTCAATGATACGTAGGTTGTTTCCATATCTTGACTGTGATGAATAGTGTTACAATGAACATGAGCACAATAACACCTCTGTGAAGGCTGGTTCTGTTTCCTGCATCAGGGGCATTGTGAGGCCATGTGGTAATTCCACCCAAATACTTGGCCACATGGTATTTCCACGCAATACTTAGATGAAACTTTTGGATCAATGCAATTATAATGTAAATTTTATTATCATTTTATTGTCAAGAAATAAATTTGAAGGCATGTAACTGTAGGCAATTATTCAACCCTCATCTTGCCCCCTGATTGGTAATCAAGGATCTCCCCTTGATTACCAAAGGAGTGACAACTGGTTTCACTCTTTATTTGAATGTCACTCCTAAACTGGTTGCACCTTGCCTCTCCTGCCCCCACCTGATTGTTATCTTGAGGCAGTTAAGGCAGTTAGTTACCCAAGGGCTATATAAACAAAGCTCACCCTGCATGTGAGGGAGCAGGAAGCTGGAGGAGAGAGAAGCAGAGAAGCAGGCAGTGGAGAGAGAGCTGGTGGAGTGGTTGCTGGTGAGAGGTGTGGCTACTGATGCTTCCTGCTGGGAACTCTCTCTCCACCTGACCATCGTCAAAGAAAGAACTCTCTGGATTTGACCAGCAACACAGAAGCATCTCTCCTGGTGACCACCGAAACCAGTACAACTAGATGGCGCTGTCAAGGACTACAAGCAAGCTGAGGACAGTCCCTTTGCCCAGTGCCTAAGGACAGAAGCTGAGGACAGTCTCTGGTCCCAGCACTGGAGGTAGAAGAGCCACAGCTGCCCCCAAGGAAGCAGAAAGAGCTCCTAACAGTCAGTCTGTAACACTTCTTTGGGTTCCAAAGAAAGACAATAAACAGCTGCTTTCAATCCCTGCAAGGCAAAAGCACCGGAGGCTTTTCCTTTCTCCTCTTCTCCTCTCTCGGCATTCCCGAGGGCCACAGGAGTCTGCACCCTTCACCTGAGTCCCGATAAACTAGTGATTAAGATGTGTGTGTGAGCAGTGGTGCCTCCCATCCAAACATCGGGGCCAGACTGGGAGGTGTTTGCTCCACACAGAGGTGGGGCGCATCACGTTCTCACAATCTTTGAGCTGCACAAGAGCCCTCAATTCCATCAAGGCACATGGAGCTCCCCCCACTGGGGTGTGCAACCACTCCAATGGTCCTCTTTTCTGATACATTGTTCCAACCACCATGGGTGTGGTATTGAAGCAGAGGACTTCTAGTTTCTCCTCTGGCCTGTATCTTTGGAAACTGGCTTGATTTCTTTCTTTTTGCACTGGGAAAGAGTGCATACCCACCTAATGTAATACTTGTTGTTGTTGTTTGGTGCTGTTGAGTTGGTATCCGACTCACAGCGACCCTCTGTACAACAGGGGAAACACTATTGTCAGTGCTTCTCTGCTGTTCATAGGGTTTTCAATGGCAGATTGATTTTTGGGAGGGGGTTGCCAGGTCCTTCTCCCAAGCCTACAGCTTCTGGTTTTCCCAGGCGGTCTCCCATCCAGGGACTAACCAGGCCTGACCCTGCTTAGCTTCTGAGAGCTGATGGGATCAGATGCCACAGGGCTATTGCTGCAGGCAATGTAATACTTAGTAAAGCCTTAACAATAAACATATTAAACACACACAAAAAAATGAAAATAGGCCCACAGCGCAAAAGCACTGGGAGCAGATGCCAAGGCCACCAGAAATTTTAGTTCGGTGGAAGGACCCTTTCACTGGAAAGTGGAGAGGGCCCGATGTGTTACTGACCCAAGGCCGAGGTTCGGCATGTCTTTTCCCACGGGGGGAAAACAAGCCTATCTGGATCCTGGCACAAAACGTCTGGAGAGCTAAGGACGCTGAGGATAGTGACACTAATAAAGGGGATGAGAACGGTGAGCCACAATCCAATCCTCCAGGGTCCTGTTCTTTATGCCCTGGCAGGCTTGCTTATAGTTACTGGACATGCCATCCCACACCACGTGCTTAAGCAATTCCGCTTTTGGACCCTCATGAATGACTTTACGTTCTAGGCTCTCGTTGACCCTGTCAATGAAATCCACAAACGGTTTTGCTTCTGTCTGAGCGCCACTAAACTTGGTGTTGCCCCTTCTCTTGGCAATCTGTCCCACACTCTCTGGGCACAGATCCTTCCTTGGTTAAATGACTGTGCCGACCCCATTGTTTGCCTTGCAACAGTGGGGTATATAGGCCCTTCTCCTAACAAGCAGTCCGCTCCAATATCTACCCCCACCCGGGGGGTTTCTGCTTGTTGTTTGCACTCATCCTGGTACAGGGCTTCCCACTGGATGAAAGTGGGCCCTGGAAGGGTTGCCCTCGTCAGGTCTCTCCAATCCTGTGGGACGTTGACCCTAGTGGCCAGGCTGTTAAGGAGTGTCTTCATCCATGAGGAGTGTGGCCCATCCTCCCTAACAGCTGCCTGTAGGTCCTTCAAGTCCTTGGACTTATATGGGTACCACATTTGTGGGTGCTCCGGTGTTGGTATTACATTGACCAGGTACACCTGTGGCCTGTAATTGCCTACACCTATAGGCTGCCCTGTCCAAGGTCCTATGCTCGCCAGGCCAAGTTGGCCTAAGCTCTGGTAGAGCCTGCCCCTCCAGGGCACTTCCTGGGGATGTGCTTCTGCCAGAAGCTCCCCCCTTGTCCTGTCAGTTTCTGGGGGAAGCCCCACCCCTGTGGGTCTGACCTCCATCATAGACCCCTGCCCTGTGTTCCTTATTGGCACTTTCCTGCCATTTCTCATGACTCCTCCTAAATGCCCCGAGCCCTCTAAACAATTCCAGTGATACCTTGTTTCCTCTGCACCGAGCTGGTCAGCTGCTTCATTAACCTCCTCCCATATCTCCATTCTTTCTAAATCCTCCGTGGCTAGCCACGGTGCTACGGCTAGTGCCTCTTTCCAGAATTTCTTTGTTTCCTTTTTGTTCACCTTCTGCCCACCCTGTTTCAATTGGGCTTTCAGGCTTTCCCATTGCTCCTCTGAGATTTTACTTTTGCTGCTTCCCATAGCTACCACTTTTAAGTCACGGGAGGTACACTACGCATCTTGTTTCCTTCCCAAAGATGGGAGGTTCATTACGCACGCCTTATGTTTTTTTCTGGCCTCCCTTTTTCTAAGGCTCCCTTCAAAACTCGGTTTGGCCTTCCCCCTTCAGGCTCTGGCCCTATGTTCTGGTTCTGGCCTTCTTTGGGTTCCCCAAATCTCCAGAGCCCTTTGGTTCTCTTGCAGTCCTTTTATAGGCCCTTCTTTCTTGGAAGCCCTTCGGCTCCCACTTTGCTTGGTAGGCCCTTTCCCTGCCTCTCCTCTGGAGCTCATGGTCCTTTTCCTTGTGGCAGGCTCCTTTCCTGCCCTTCCTTGGTGACATTTGGCCCCTCCACAGGCCTTTTATCTGGCCCTTTCTCACAGAGGCTCTCAGCCTCCTTTCTCCATTAGGCTGTGGCCTTGCCAAGCTGCCTTTCACCTTTCTGTATCTTCCCATTGCTGGGAGGTTCCATTCTTTATGCTCTCCTGCCACTCTCTGGGTACACACCCTCCCTACATGTCCCCACAGACTGGTCCCCAGACTTAGCGTCCCTGCCTAGGGCTACATGCACCTACTCCTGACAACGTGGCACTCACTTCTGCTGCTGTGGACAGACCCGGTGGCCTTCTGTCCATTGCTCATGGTCTCTGTTCATCATCCTATGGTCTCCTGTCCAGCGTCCATCCAGTCCTCTGAAGCATGGCCGCTTCTGCTCCTCCCTCCAAGCACCCTTCTTGGGAGAGGGCTTTCTGCTTTTCCTTCCTTTTCCCCATTGGGGATGGGGATTCCTCCTTTTCTGGGGTCCCCGCTCGGGCTGAGGGTCTTTATCCACACCCTGTATGGGTCCCTACTCTCAGGACTCGCACAGTGTTTTGTAGGGTCCCTGTTAGGGCTCCACCTCTATGTGGGGCATGCACCTCCCAGTCCAGCATGGATGTTCGAAGTAGAGGCACCACCGTGCACACATATTTTAATCACAAGTCACTTGGGACCCTCAGGTGAGGGGCATGGACTCCTGCAGCCCTCGGGAATGCAGCAAGAGGAGAAGGGGAGAAAGGAAAAGCTTCCGGCCCTTTTGCCTTGCAGGGATTGAAAGCAGCTGTTTATTGTCTCTCTCTTTCTTTGAAACCCAAAGAAGTGTTACAGACTGACTGTTAGGAGCTCTTTCTGCTTCCTTGGGGGCAGCTGTGGCTCTTCTACCTCCAGTGCTGGGACCAGAGACTGTCCTCAGCTTCTGTCCTTAGGCACTGGGCAAAGGGACTGTCCTCAGCTTGCTTGTAGTCCTTGACAGCGCCATCTAGTTGTACTGGTCTCGGTGGTCACCAGGAGAGATGCTTCTGTGTTACTGGTCAAATCCAGAGAGAGTTCTTTCTTTGACGATGGTCAGGTGGAGAGAGAGTTCCCAGCAGGAAGCATCAGTAGCCACACCTCTCACCAGCAACCACTCCACCAGCTCTCTCTCCACTGCCTGCTTCTCTGCTTCTCTCTCCTCCAGCTTCCTGCTCCCTCACATGCAGGGTGAGCTTTGTTTATATAGCCCTTGGGTAACTAACTGCCTTAACTGCCTCAAGATAACAATCAGGTGGGGGCAAGAGAGGCAAGGTGCAACCAGTTTAGGAGTGACATTCAAATAAAGAGTGAAACCAGTTGTCACTCCTTTGGTAATCAAGGGGAGATCCTTGATTACCAATCAGGGGGCAAGATGAGGGTTGAATAATTCCCTACCTGTAACAATATGAATAGTTGTCTAATAAGAGTCTTAGATGCCTATTAAAAGATTGTGTAACTTTCTGTGAAGGAGATAATAAAAACATGAACAATGAGTTTGCAGTAAGGAAGAGACATGAAATGTGTCATTAAAAAAAGAGATGATAGGACTTAATGAATCATTAGATGTTGACATGAAGGAAGAGCCAAATGAAATGTGAGGTTTCGATATTACCTGACTGCGTGCTACAGTTGTGGTGCTACAATTCATAAGAATGAGGAAATGAGAAGAAGGCAGTTCTTAGTGTAAATTGGTCAGCTGGCTTTCAGCACATTGAGTGAAGCATCAACATGCACACAGGAACAAATGGAGGGTGCTGTAGCATCTCAGAAGGGAGGACACAAACTTGAGAGCTGTTCGGCATAAACTGTAACCACACCAAGGAAGAGGATAAGATGATCAGGGAACACCTAGGAAGAAAGAAGGAAGACACAAATTAGAAAGCCTCCACATGTAAAGAAACTGAAGAACAAAGAAACTCTAGAAAAGGAGAGAGAGAAACAAACAGCAGGGAGGCATGTGAAAGAGAGGATGGGTTCACAGTCAGGACCTTCAAAGCGAACAAAGGAGCTTTCCAACTTAGGAAGTGTCTGGGGGTTGTATAAAGTGGCTGTTTATGACCCTTGAGAGAGTTCAATCATAGGAACGATTAAGAGAGCGATTAATATTGTGTATCTCAAAAATCTTTTACTTCCGAAACTTAGTAAGTCCAAAGTTGAGACTGGGACCCTGCAATAACAGAGTTGACTGCAGGAAATATTCAACATCCCATCACATCCTCTCTCCTGGATTGTCCCCCGGGTGTGTATCCAGCATAGCCCAGGGGATTGCGTGTTCACAGAGCAACTACTGGCCAATGTGTTCACCAGCGTCAGCTCCACTGTGTGTGGGTGTGCGGGGGTATTGAGTTGTTAATACGTTGTATTCAGTGAGATTGAGAATAGGAAGGAATCAGGATACTTAATTTCCTAAGAGTGGGGCCAGAGATCTACATTTATTTAAAGCGGTCCCAAGGATCTTCCCTGAATTCAAGTCAGTGTGGAAACTTCCTCATTCCTTGGGATGTTACCTAATGTCAGACCCACAGGGGAAGACAGTAGCTGCTCCACCACCCACCTGATTGACAGAATGACATGCCAACTAGTGCCATCTCTACCAAATTCACAGTAAGACTTATAACAGGATAAAAACATGTTAAATTAGCAAAACTTTGGGGTCAAAAAGGTGCCTCTTCTACGCCAGTATATCCAGCCTGCTGCCTCCACGCATGCTGACATTTTTGTCAACACACTCTGCTAATTATTCCAGGATAACATTTTTCGTAATTGGCAAGTCCATGCCCCTTCCGTGTGCTTTCTCCGTGAATGTTGAAAATTGCTAACTGCAATTTGTGTGATTTATTTTTGTCAATGACCTTATTAGTGCCTTCCACTGCCAAACCGTGTCTGTGGGAGGGTGTGTGTATGAAAATGCATTCTTGACTTTTTCCAAAAAGAAGTTACATAACTTTACACTTCGTAAATTTAACAAGCGAAGTGTTATCTGTAATAAGTGTTTGGAGGAGCCACTGTTTTGCCACTGCCTGGTTTGATGGGAGCTGATTAGATAATGGTTTTTCATCTGCGTGTCGTTACTGACACTGGCGCCATTCCAGCTGGCGGCTAAGGTGTCTAAGCATTCACAAGCAAAAATTACCCATATAATTGGTGACAGGGTTCTCTGGGTTCATGGACACAGATCACTGCACATCTGGATGGGTTGTTTTGGCTGAGTTTATAATGTCACATGCCTTGTAAACATGATACACCTGTCTCTCCGTTGAAGAGACAGCTTTTGGAGCTAAAGCATTTATTTTCTTGCAGCACTCAGCAGAGGCGTATTATTTACCCACAGTGAGCCCAGGAGTCACTAAGACATTCCAGGATTTCAATTATTTTTTTCTTCAGATACAATGGCCCTTTATTTAAATTAGAAGAAAAGCCAGGCACGGTGGCCCATGCCTGGAATTCCAGGGTCTCGAGAGGCGGAGGCAGGAGGATCTCAGGTTGGACGCCAGAGGCACCCTGCATAACTCAGCGAGACCCTGTCTCAATTTAAAAAAAGAAAAAAAAGGGGGGCTGGTGGTACAGCTCAGTGGTAGAGCACTTACAAAGTATGTGCAGAGCCTGGGGTTCAGCACCCTAGTACCATTGAATGAATGAATAAATATATAAATAAAGAAGAAAAAATCTGTTCTATTTTGACATAATGAGGAAGTTACAGAGGAAACGATGAAACCATCAAATGATTTCCTTTACCTTTTAGAGAATAAAGACAGAGACTGGTGGCTATATTCGTTTTTTCCACGCCGAAGTTCACTTTTGCTGTCAGTGTTGCAAAGGATCAATGGGCAAACTTTCTGTGAGCATTAACTATGTACAGGGAGCAGTGTTTCACTGTTGTCATAGGACTCCAGAGGGCATCCCCACACATTTAGGAGGAGAGGATGGATGCACATGGGACAATAAATAGGTGTCAATCACGTGCAAGGCGGGAAGAAAGCAGGTGATGAACAGCAGGTGCCAGTGTCCACGGGAACAAGGAAGAAGGCTACCTTTTGATTTAGGGCCTGATCTGCAGCCTGCCGAGTCAATCACTAGTTGCTACTTTGCCCCTCATTTTAGAATCATTGACTTCCAGTGAGCCACTTTATTAGTGCAGGCTGCGGGATTTATTTCCAGCCACAGCCATGAAATATATATCAATTGTTTTGCTCCTCATCCCTCTGTTCTGCTGCTAAGCCTCAAATGTAAGCTCTCATTTCCAAGGTGCATACGAAGGTTCACCTCCATCTTTATGCCTAATAGATACACGAGCCAAAATAATTACACTGGAAAGGAAACTCAGGAGCTGGTACTCAAACTCCAAGAGGACATTTGCAGGTGGGTGTTGAATAACTTTTAGAACGAACCCCCTGGAATTGCATATTCAGAATTGTGGTACGTATGAAGTAATTTAAGACAGTAATGTGAAGGGTAAACAGCTTCTGAAAAAAGAAAACACACTCATGAATTTTCTTTGTGACCCCAGGACCTCACTCTGCTAATTCATGGTTTAAAACTTAACCTTAGATCTTCTCAAAATTCATTTATTCCATTCCATAAATCATTCTTGAGTACCTGCTATATGCTGGGTTCTCTGATTGAGGCTGGGAAAATAAAGGTGAAGCAGTCTGTGCACCCAAGGGATTTGCACGTTAGAGGGAGACAGCCAAGACCAAAAGGTAAGGAAAGCATCTGTATGAGTCTACAGAAGCATAGCATAAAAAGAAAGAAGGAAACCAAGAAGGAGTGAAGCCCACGCTGAGTTTTTAAAAGATAAAAAGAAAGGTAAAAGGGAAGTTCATGGAATTAGACATCGTCAAGTTAAGCAAAATAAGTCAGGTGCAGAAAAACAACTATCACATGTTTTTTCTCATATGTGGAAGAACGATGTTTCTTTTTAAAAAGAAAACCTGAAAGTAGTAGATGGACTTCTACAGGAGGGTAAGGAGATACGGAGAAGGAGGGAAAATGAGAGAGCAAGAGAGGGTGGTTGGGAGGACAAGATAGGACTGAAGCACAGTATATGCATGTATGGAAATGTCACACTGAAGCCCATTGATGCATACAATTAATATTCACTAGTGATTAATAGCCTGCAGCTGTAGCCATGTGGCATCCGATCCTGTCAGATCTCAGAAGCTAAGCAGGGTCAGGCCTGGTTAGTACCTGGATGGGAGACCACCTGGGAACACCAGGTGCTATAGGCTTGGGAGACAGACCTGGCAACCCATTCCCAAAAATCAACCCACCATTGAAAACCCTATGAACAGCAGAGAAGCACTGGCAATAGTGTTTTGCTTGTTGTACATAGGGTCACTATAAGTCGGATACCGGCTCCACGGCACCTAACAACAATGATTAGTAGCGTTACGATTTAGCTCAGTTGGTAGAGCACCGCTCTGCAGTCTCTGAGGTCCCAAGTTTGATTCCCAGCACTGCAAAAATGGGCAAAGGACGTGGCAATCCATTCCCAAGGCAATCCCAAAACAATCAGCCATTGAAAACCCTATGAGGGTCACTATGCATCTGACACACAACTTGACGGCACACAACAACAACAATTCATAAAAATAATGAAGGGCAATGGCATAGCAGGAAAAAAGAGACAGCACCTATGTTGTAGGTTCATGGGGACCCAAGAAATAGCACCCCTATTACCAAAGCAGGAATCAGTTGAGAAATAATGCAAAGGTAGCAGCAGAGGGGAGCTGCTATGGTCTGAACATTTGTACCTCCCCAAGCTCCTATGTTGAAACCCTGCTTCCCACTGTGATGTCATCAGGAATCAGGGCCATTGAAAGGTGGTTGGGTCACAAGGGAGGAGACTCCAGGAATGGGATGGCCTTACAAAAGAGCCCTTCAGCTTCTTTATCTCTTTCTGCAGTGTGATGACTGAGGAAGCAGTCAGCAGTCAGCAGACCACAACGGGGCCCTCACCAGAACCCAGACATGCTGCCACCCTGATCTCAGACTCCCCACTCCTAGAACTGTGAGAAAGACATTTCTATTTATTAGCTACCCAGACTATGTCACTTAGTTATAGCAGCCACAATGAAGACACACAGAAAACGAGAAATTCTGTTTTAACCATTAGTCCCTACCCTGTCCTCAATACTCTGAACCCACTCCCACCACCAAATGAAATCACAGTTGCAAATTTTTGAGGCCTGAACCTACTGGCAGTGGTGTCAAGCTGTGAGGAGTGTACCAGTAACTGGATGTCACCAGGCAGGATAACGACTGACTGATGGAAATAGTTTGAACACACTACTGACTTGAAGCAACAATATATCCCCCTTGACTGTCTCTCTAGTTCATGTCTTCAAACCATACTGTTACTCAGAAGGTTTTGAAGCAGAAAACAATTAAGAGAATATTTCTATCACTTCAGTCATAAGAACTATTGGACATAGTTTTAAAGGTATTCATTTGTAACTTGGGCTGGCGTTTAGCTCAGCTGGTAGAGAGGACCCTGGTTCAATTCCCAGCACCACAAAAATAGAAGGACATGGCAATCCACTCCCAAAGTAATCCTGAAACAATCAGCCATTGAAAACTCAATGAGGGTCACTATGAGCCAGATATGGCTCAACAGCACCTAACAACAACAAAAACAATTTGTAACTTACTAGGGGTTGGGGTTTAGCTCAGTTGGTACAGTGCTTGCTCTACATGCTCTGAGACCCTGGGTTCAATCCTCAGTGCCTCAAAAATGGGACAAAGACATGGCAGCCCGCTCCCAAAACAATCTACCATTGGAAACCCTATGAATAACAGAGAAGAACAAACACAGTGCCACACATGGCACAGTGCTGGGGAGTGTTTCATTCTATTGAACACAGGATCGCTCTGAGTTGGAATGGATTCAAGAGCACCTAACAACAAAAGGCAGCTTACCTTATAAAAGATAGTTCTACCAAGACATTTCCTCTCAATACCCCGCAATAGGAAAATTTCATTTTAGCCAACAGAAACAACTTTCTGAAAGGATTAAGTAACATTAAACAGTTATTTCTGATTAACTCCATCATTAAGATTTATTGTTGTTAGGGGCTGTCAAGTCGTATCTGACTCATGGAGACCCGCATAGGGTTTTAAATGACTGATTGTTTCAAGATTGCCTCGAGAGTGGGTTGCCACATCCTCCTCCCATTTTTTCTGGTGCTGGGAATCAAACTCAGTACCTCAGAGGGTGCAGGGCGGTGCTCTACCAACTGAGCTAAATCCCAGCCCCATCATTAAGATTACTACTCTTAAAATATTCCATCTGGTTCTATCCATAAAAGATAATCTGGAAGGCTTTAACCAAAAATGTGTATGTGTGTGTGTGTGTGTGTGTGTGTGTGTGTGTGTGTCTGTGTGTGTCTGTGTTGCATACAGTAGACAGAGATACTTTAAATTCTTTTCAGAATAATATAAGAATATAAGTATAAACATAAACACATACAAAAACACCAAATAGACAACAAAATCAGTCTAGCAATGGTACTCTGCTTTTTCTCCACCCATTGAATAAAAATCACATCAGCCTAAAGCCGTCTACTCTTATGGTGTTCAAGTGTCCTGAACAAAAAGTCAGAGTAAGGGTACATTTATTTGCATGGTGTCATCTCACCCTAAGAAAATCCCTCCCTGTCTTCTGTCCACTGTGCTTGGCTCATGAAGTCCTTTGATGCCTGCTGCTGAAGTTCCTGTTTGCTCTCAGGATTGTTTGATCACTTGGGGCACAACAGAACAGCATGTGGCCATTGCCTTTTTGGCATGGGCTTGCTATTTCACAGTAGGTGGCTTCTCACCAGTTTGCCTCTGGCTTTAGGACAATGAGTGACAAGATGTTAGTTCACACAGCACGACTTATGTAACTCACGAAAGAAAAAGATCAGGCTGAAGATTTGTTCAGCAAATCAGCAAGATTTTCAAAGCTAGAATAAAAGTCTGTTCCTGCATCACAGGATAAAGAAGACTTGGCCAAACTCCAAAGGGCAACTCAGTCAAAAGAATGAGTCAACGTGGAGAATGTCATTTGTAAGTTAATGTGCAAAATAACTACATTGGGTTCCTTGAAGAAGATGACTTTTTTAATTTCTTTCTTTTTTTATTGGAAAATTTTAATGTACAACTTAATGTGTTTCATTCTGACATGCATTTCATGTGACATTTCCATATATGCATTTCATTGTACATTGCAAAGATAACTTCCCCCTTGCCCTCTTGTGCACTTGTCCTCACTAAAGGCCGCTCTTCTACATTGCATGTCTTTTTGTGGGATTATTTTTCTACATACACTTGCATCCCCTTTTAGTTTAAGGTGCAAACTTTTTTCTGTAGTGATCTATCTTTTTACATTGTCAGTAATATTACATAAATTTTCTAGCCCATTTGTATTATTACCATTCTTTGGTATTATCGGTATGATTATAATTATTTCTCAAACTATAATTATTTCTCAAACTATTAAAGTTGGGTTTTACTTTAAAGTTTACTTTGAGGTCGCCCTCTCTCTCATTCCTTGCTCCTCCTTGTTCCTCCTCTCTCTCCTTTCTTCTCCCATCATCTCTTCCTTTTACTAGATCCCTCCCTCCTTCTTTCCACTCCCTAAATTGTCCCTTCTCTCCTAAGTTGACTTTAGCTTTTTGTTATGTTCCAATTTCTGTATAGGATTTTTCCTTTCTTTTAATTTTGATTCAGCTCCCACATGAGTGAGAACATGTGGTATTTCTCTTTTTGGGCTTGTGTTTGTTCACTTAAAATAATTTTCTCCAATTCCATTTTGCTGCAATCCATTTTGCTGCAAATGGCATTATTTTGTTTTTTTGATTGCTGAGTAGTATTCCATTGTATATATGCACCATATTTTTTTATCCATTCAAGATGTCTTTTGAAGAGCAAGGAGAAGCTGGAAACAGAAAATACTGTTGATCAAGGAGTTCATTTGAACTGTTCTCATGTTAACATAAAGAATCTCAACCTAGGAAAAAAAAGTCTACCCCAGAGTTTCAAAACACCAAAAATCATATAGAATAATTTTTCTGGATTGGATAAAACTCATGTAAATGCTTGACCCTTAGGAGATTTTTGTTGTTGTTGTTTTGTTTTTTAGCTCCCCAGAAAATTATTTGTCAAAAAGCCAAACATCTCTTAACATGAAAGTCTGGAATAGCTGTTCTTTGAGTTGGGGAACTAGTGGTTTTGAGGTATTAATTGTGGTTAATCATCATAGCTCCTGAAGAAAGCTTCCTCAGAAGTTATATGACTGTCTTAACTCAAGGTCTAGATTTCTCAATGAACCATGACAATTTGTTCCCATTTGACTCTTCCTCTTCACTTCTTAGTATCATGATCACATTGCAAATAAAATTTCCAAAATTTTCTAATACTTGGTTACCACAATTTTCATAAATTTAAGAAAAAAGTAGCCTAGGCACTTTTCTAGAGTCTGGAAAGCTGATCTCATTATACATTCCTATAATTATTTCTGAAGGACTCAGCTTTCCTCCAAATTTAAGAAGTGGTTAGGTTTTACCAGGCAATTTCATGTCCATCCCTTCTCCTCACCAGCCATTCACATATTCCTCTGAAAAACTGCCTCCAGATACAATGATAGGCCTGGATGATTCTTTTACCTCTATGTCTAAGAAGTTAAAAGCTTTCACATATCTTTGAAGATAAAATAAAATGAAATTTTCTATAATAACTTTGTAATCTCATTTTATAGAAATATGGCTAGAAGTCTAATATATTGATAAACTAAACATTTCAGCAAGCTAAAAGCAAGTGCACATCTTATGTATCACAAGGTTCTCCTTATATTTAACCTGAAAAAAGTATTAGAAGGGTTATTATCAGTAAATAAAGCATACATGTGAGGTCATAACTTGGAACAACCTTTGAGCAAATAACAAACATAAAAAGAAAAAAACAGGTTCATGCCAGCTCAACCCCTAACCACTTGATCTCTCCAACTTGACCTTTCTGAGACTCCAGGACAACAATAGTTGCTGTTTTCTTCCCTACACTGGTAGTTGGGAAGTTCAACTCATAGCATATAGGTAAAGGAGCTTGACAAATTGTAATGCATCTAGAAAAAGCTTAGGTGTCATTGTACAAATATAAATTGTTATGATTTTGTTGGCAGCACGTGAAGGCTGCTATTCTTATCCTTCTATCCCCACTTTCATTCTTTACAAAGAAGGATAATTCTTAAAATCAAGTCATAATTATCAAATCTCCAAGAATCAAAGTACAAGGTGTACAACTTAGCTCAAATCATCACTTCTACTCTCAAGCTAGTTACATCACATAATCCTACACTCTTAGATATGAAAAGCCCCAGATAGTAATTTTGTGGACGAGAAAACTGAACAACAGATACAAGGTGGCATGGGCAAGCGTGAGCCCTCAAAGGAACGGATCATAACTACAAGAAGTCTGCAGGCAGAGAAGAATATGATTCATCCTGAGTCAGCTGGCCACCTGTGTGGCTGAGGTAGTTTTAAGAAAGAGGAATTAGTAGCAAAGTCATCAATGGCTGGTAGATTTCTGCAAGAGCTTGAAGGCTGTAAATATCCTTTCCGTGAAAGTTAAAAACAGCAATCACATTTGGCTACCTCAGTGATTTGTGTTTGAACAGTGTCCGTGTTGACTGAACAAACACGTGCAGGCACCACACATCTGTGCTCTGCAGCCTAGCAGGGCTTTCATCACAAGCCTGGGCTTTGAAAGAGACCAGCTTCGCGCTGCACTCAGCGTGAGGACAACAGAGCAAGACACCAATTAGTGAGGAGTTTGCACCAACTTGACAGAATCACTGTGCGGGGAAGTCCGCTGGAGCCCAGGCAAGAGCACAAGACTGTCCTTTGGCAGTAAATAATTAAACGGAAAGTAAGAGTGGCCCCCTTCATGGATGGAGGCTCGGTTTATGTGCAGGAACATCTGCAGCCTTCAGATCCGATCAGTTACCCATCCCACATGAGCGTGACAAAAGCTCTAGGAACAGCACTGCCACCCTGTGCTGCTCCATCTAAATTCACTTTTTGACTTTTAGCAGAACAGACCTGGAAACAGAGGTCAGGAATGTGAGGTGTGCTGCATAGGAGTGTGATGCATAGCATCAGGTGGAAATTGGCAGGACTCCAGTCCCTACTTCTTCAAAACAAACACCATCTATAATTCTTAGTTGCCTCACCAGCCCAATAAGGAGGGCTAGAGTTTAGCTCAGTTGGTAGAGCGCTGCTCTGCACTCTCTGAGGCACTGAGTTTGACCCCCAATAACTGCAAAAATGGGAGAAGGACCTGGCAGCGCACTCCCAAGACAATCTGCCATAGTAAACCCTATGAATAGCAGAGAAGCACTGACATAGTTGCTGGATATAGCACAGTGTCAGGGAGTGTTTCACCTGTTGTACATTGAGTCTCTGTGATTAGGACCCAACTCAATGACACCTAACAACAGCAGCCCACTCATACCATCATTTAGGAGTTCATGAAATTTTATTTAACTATATTTTTCAAATATTATATTTTCTAGGATTTTACATCACAAAATATTTTTAGAGTTAAAAATTCAAAGATAACTAGCCATGCATGGGTGACTATATTTTTTTGTAGCATGTATTTTGCTTTTCTCCTGACTTCCAGATCTAATTCCCTCTTGGTCTCTTTCCATTTAGGCTGATCTGCTAGAAAATACTAAGAAAAGATCACAACCCAATCTCCTATGATAATATCCTCAGAAATTTTAAACAGCTCTAAGAGATTTGGCCTCAGACCCACACATTAATGTGATCACTCAATTTTAATGAGGTCAAACAAGCTGCTGGGCATCTGGTCAGTGCTCAAGGTCTTGGCCTGAACGGGGAAGGCCACCTTGTTCTTACAGAGAATGTAAGATGTAGTGACAGGTGATAATGTAATGCACAAGGCTGCTGCCCTTGGTCACTTCATCTCTTCACCCCACTGGATTCCCAGAGGCAATGATGTCCATTCGAGCCAGATGTAAACAGTTTTCCCAGAACTGGAGGATAGAAGAAGGTTTTTGCAGAGAAAAAAAATTAACAACAATTTAAATAAATCCCTAACATATGTCACACGGGGTTCATCAACCCAAGGAAATAAGAAAGAAAACAAACCTCTGGAAGTGCTAGGCAGAGGGGTAGAGAACACTGCCTAGCACGGTGAATGTGCTGTCTCAACACAGGTCTGCACTGTGCAATGTTTAAATCAGGATAGACAAAGCTATCTGCTCAAACATTTATCATTTATCATTTCTTTATGGTGACAAAATTACACCTCTTTTCTTTTAACTTGTTGAAATGCACAGTACTTTGCCATTAGCCATGGTCACCCTACTAGCAATGTTGTTGTTGTTGTTAGGTGCCATCAAGTCCTGTCCTGTCCAACTCATAGAGACCCTCATAGGGTTTTCAGTATTGATTGTTTCAAGATTGCCTTGGGAGTGGATTGCCATGTCCTTCTCCCATTTTGTGATACTGGGACTCAAACTGGGGACCTCAGAGACTGCAGAGTGGTGTTCTAGCAAGTGAGCTAAATCCCAGCCCCCTACTAGCAATGCACACCAGAACTCCTTGTGCCCATTTACCTGTAATTTAGCACCTGTTGGTCAACTTGGCCATGTACTCAACAAGCTAAGAGTAGGGTCACTCTTTGAGTGCTACTTTGAGAGCTACTTTGCTATGTCATGGAAAATGTGCAGACAGGAGAGCAGGTTGCTGTAGGCTAGAGGAAAAATGGCCATTAGAACTTATGACAATGTTTGAAATGTCCCCTCACTACCCTATCCAACAGAGTAGCCATTAGCCCCATGTAGCGACTCAGTCTCCCACATGTCTGGCAGCTAGCCGTGCTGTGGGGGCTGGTGTTGCTGTGATGCTGAAAGCTATGCCACTGATATCACAAGTACCAGGAGGGCCACCCATGGTAGACAGGTTTCAGCTGAGCTTCCAGACTAAGACAGACTAGGAAGAAGGACCCGGCAGCCCGTTCCCAAAACACTTAGCCATTAAAACCCCTATGAATAGCAGTGAAGCACTGTCAAATATAGTGCTAGAAAATAAGCCCCCCAGGCTGGAAGGCATCTAAGAAACAATTGGGGAAGAGTTGCCTCCTCAAAGAAAAGTCAACCTTAATTATGAGAATGGAGTAAAACCCCTGGGACCCCTTTTTGCTGATAGCTCTCAACTCAAAATGAGAAGAAACAGTGGTTGCAACAGTAGGCTTCAACATTAAAAGATCGTGTACATGGCACAGTGTTGTGTAGTGTTTCGTTCATAGGGTATATAGACTTGGTATGTCTTGGTTCCAACTCAACCACACCTAACAACAACAAGCTACTTAGTATTTGAAATATGTTTACTGTGATTGAGGAACTGAGCTTTTTAAAAATTTTACTTGATTTTAACTGATTTAAATTTAAATTGCTACAGGTAGCTAGTGGCTACCTCATTGGACGGCACAGCTGAAGAAAGTAGAAGCTCAGGCTGGTAATCAGACAGATCTACCACAGCATGCATCAGTGTGCACAGGAAAGAAGAAACTCGTCCTCTTTGATGTAGCTGTTATTGCTCCATTGCCACCATTTTATCAGTTCTCCAACTTCGCCTGCTGTGGATTTCTGAAAACGAGGAAGTTAAAAACCAGGGTAGAAAATCTGATCTGTTAAGTCAGCACATTCCAGGTAATACAGAAGATTGGTAAAGTGGTCACTTATAAGATGATACCATGTGGCATATGGTTCAGCCCTGCACATTCCTAAGGCAAACAAGTCCATCAACGAGTATGAGTAACTACAGTTATTTGTTGCTATTGTTAGGTGCTGTCCAGTCGATGTCCAACTCATTGCAACCCTATGTACAACAAGTGAAACACTATTGTCAGTGCTTCTCCACTATGAATAGGGTTTTCAGTGGTGGATTGATCTTTGGGAGTGGGTTGCCGGGTCCTTCTCCCAAGCCTACAGCACCTGGTATTCCCAGGTGGTCTCCTATCCAAGCACTAACCAGGCCCAGCCCTCCTTAGCTTCCGAGATCTGACGGGATCGGACACCACACAGCTATGGCTGCAGGCTACCGCTATTTAGGTTAGAAAAAGAGGCATAAACTTGACTTCAGAAAAGTCTTTTCATCAATGGAGCAGTGCTTTTAAGAATCAGCTGTTTACTTCCCAGTTCAAGAAGAAAGAAGCTTAAAAGGGAAACACAGGTCAGATGAAAAATAAACAAACAAACAAACCTTCCAGTTTCAATATTCAGCAATGGAATTGTTTTCCAAAGGGTGACCACAGAGGTCACTGTCAAACATGCCAAACATGCCAAACATGTCCTCCCAAGCCTACAGCACCTGGTGTTCCCAGGCGGTCTCCCATCCAAGTACTAACGAGGCCTGACCCTGCTTAGCTTCCGAGATCTGACAGATCGGACACCACAGTGGTAGGGCTGCAGGCAGACACTAGGTTTAGAGATTCATTCTTAACTATGGCAAGGAATAAAATTTTGCTATAGGCTGCATTTGTTAAGTGTGGTTTTGACAAGTAATAATTACAGGAGCACAACATTCCTTTTCAGAGTTGATTATGGTTTTAAGCTTTCACCATTCCCTATTTCTCCTTAAATTTTCATTGTAATACAATACACTGATGCAAACATTCAGGTGGTCTTCATGCAGACATTTGATCTTCTGCCAACCCTTCCTCACACTCAGGACGCAGTCCATCTCTGAGATAAGCTCTTCACTCCACAGTTGCCCACCTCCCCTCTGCCCCAGGCCACAAGCAAAATGGAGGGGATCCAGGACCATCAGAAAGAGAGCTTTGGGTAGTGAACAAAGAGAAAGCAGATCTGAGAGACCACAGGTGAACAAAGAAATCAGAGTCAGAGACAAAGGAAGAGTGAGGAGGTCAGGGCTCAGGAGTCCCACTGGCCTGTCTGCTGAAACCGTGGGCAGCAATGACAGTGGGGGCTCCTGACAGGCAACTCCCTCACAGTGGGCACTCACTGCAAGAGACCATCTCACTCCAAGAGACCATCTCAATCCTTCCACCAGTGTAACAAAGACCACATGGAGCTCTGGCCTGAAAATCAGATCACCAGCCTCCAGCTGACAACACTGCCAAAGACTGGATTTGCCTAAGACTGCTGGATATTGCTTTAATGACAGGTACCACTGAATGACTCATTGGTTAGCAACATGGGCTCCAGAGTCACTGTCTGACTGAGCTTCACACCACTGGCTGGCTATGTGACCTTAAACAAATTAATTACACTGTCCAGGATGCAGCTGTCTCATCTATGGCTGAGGACACAGTAACACTGATGTGGTAGCCTCTGGGCTACTGAAAGAGTCTTTGCCCAAGGGGTCTCTAAAATAGGGACTGGTTTGTTATAAACACTCAGAAAACATTACTCATTATTATTATTTGTAGCTGTCATGTTGTATTGGCATAATTTAACTGTTATTTCCATAACAAACAAAAGGACTAACATTTAACAGACAGACATGGTAGTTTTAGTGGTTGCTGAATCTCATTACCCCCACATGTCTGTCAGTTTGCTGCACTGTGGGGGCTTGTGTGTTGCTGTGATGCTGAAAGCTATGCCACTGGTGTCTCAGAGGGTCACCCATGGTGGACAGGTTTCAGCTGAGCTTCCAGACTAAGACAGACTAGGGAGTAGGCACTGGCGAACCACTCCCTGACATGTAGTCAGGAGAGACCAATCCCTGGAGAAAGACATCATTTTGGGAGAGTGGCGGGTCAACAAAAAAAAAAGGAAAACCCTCCACCAGATGGATTGACATAGTGTCTGCAACAATGGGCTTAAACATAAATAAGATCAAGTGTCTGGCACAGAATCAGGAAGTGTTTCAATCTGCTGTCCATAGGGTTGTTATGAGTTGAACTCGACTCGATGGCACCTGACAACAACAAATCTCATTAAGTTCCTAATAGCCAAATGTTATTTACTGAGCATATTAACAGTCTTGTTGCCTATAAATTAGGTCCTCTTTCAAACACTTAATTTGTTTATAACTTATACATCCATCCTTATAAAAGAAGCATATAAAGCTTCTCTTGAATACTGATACCCATTGCTTCCATGTCCTCCCTTTGTTATCAACTACCTAAATTCTTAGAAGCATTTGGGCAAAGACATTTCATGCTATTTAATCCTGCAAAGTCACGTGTTGCTGTGAAATTATTTTCTGCCTAACCACAAATGCAATATGCTGGTATAACTTCCTCTTTTACATTCCAACAGTCTGATTGATAGAATCCTAACAGCAAATATACATCCGCCGGCCCCCGCCCCCATTTTTTGGCAACACGGCTCCACCTTTATATTCTTTTTTATTTCTGTTTCTGTCTTTGTCCCTTGCAAATGACTTCAATCCCACCATTTTGGTTCCTATCTACTTCCAGCATCCATATTATTTTATCATTACATTCATGCACTTTTCTCCATCCCACACTTCCTAAAAATATAAGCCCTTTTCTTAGGTTGATTAACCAACCTGGCCTAAGGTACTGTTTATTTGTCTCCAATTGATTATCACACATTCACCAAGCACTGGATAAAATTCATGAGATGCCACAAAGTGGTAAGGGATCTTCCACTACTGGAAAAAGACACATTCACTAAGCATGCAGCAAAGAGCAAGCTGATCCCCTGCTCACAATCTTGCAGCAAAGTGCAGAGAACTAACAGGAGCCCCCAGAAAAGTCCACTGTAAACATCAAACTGTCAACTGAGAACACCTGCTAAGATGCTAAATCGCCACACAAGGAGCTATGAAATACTGTCTCTGTGGCATTTCTTCCCCTTCTCTCATCCTGCCACCAACCCGTCAAGAGCCAGAAAAATCTGTTGATGAGTTGTAGAAAGACTAGAAATTTAGGTGACACATCTCTTTCAAGCTTCTCACTCACAGCAGACCCAAGCTGCCACATGGGAGGAAACCTCAACTTTAAACATCAAGGTGAAATTTTCTACTAACACGTGCTGCTGACAGGTTACTAAATGAAGGCAGTTTTCTGTGACCTGAAGTGACCAGAAACAACATGACTCCAGAGTGACAAAGCCATGGAGTCTGCCTAACTTTTTACATGGACATGGGAAAGATCAGTCCTAGACTACATTTAAAAGGATAGAAGAAGACAGAATTTAAGCTGCTTTATGACTATATTCTGTCTGCAGCCATGCCACTCTGGCGTTCGATCGCGTCATATCTTGGAAGCTAAACAGGGTAGGGCCTGGTTAATAGTTGGATGGGAGTCCACCTGGGAACACCAGGTGCTGTAGGCTTGGGAGAAGGACCCAGCAACTCACTCCCAAAAAACAATCCACCATTGAAAACCCTGTGAACAGCAGAGAAACACAGACAATAGTGTTTTGCCTGTTGTACGTAGGGTCACTATGAGTCAGACACTGACTCGACAGCACCTAACAACAACAAAAAGGGTGTCTGGTGGGGTAGGGAGAATGTAGTTTCATGAGACTGTTCAGTGTTGATTTGAAAGGCTTCCAACATAATACTTAGCATTTATCTTTTAATGAATGAATGAAAGTCAAGAGGACCGTGCAGTATCAATGAAGAAAAAGATTTATTCCTTGAGAGTTTTGTGGCAATATCAAAACTGCACAATTACATGTAAACCCCTCAAAGTAGCCAAAGTAGATGCCTTCTCTAGTATTAGAAGCAAGACCTGGATGTCTGTTTTACTCCATTCAAATAGATCCTCTCCATTTTTAATTTGTCTGGTGTATGTACAAGATACGTGGGTGTTTCCCATGTTTTACTTTAAATGAATTATCTCCTAAGCCTACAGCTGTACCACAGTGGCATCCGATCCCATCAGATCTTGGAAGCAAGGAAGTGTCTGGCCTGGTTAGAAGTTGGGTAGGAGACCACCTGAGAACACCAGTTGCTGTAGGCTTGGGAGAAGGACATGGTAACCTACTCCCCCAAAAAACAATCAGCCATTGAAAACCCTATGAATCGCAGAGAAGCACTGACAATAGTGTTTTGCCTATTTTACACAGGGTATCTATAAGTCAGACACCAACTCCACAGCACCTAACAACAACAATCCCCTTAGTGCATTTTGTTTCTTGGGCCTTTAAGAGTCACACTTCAAACATAGAACACTGTAGGAAATAGAATTGTCCTAGGAGCCAGGGGTCTTAGTGGTAGTTATAACTCTCCACCATATTTCAGATGTACTACATGTTTGCTTTGCCACAGCTTCTGTATCTTTAAAAAGCTCAAGAAATGCTAATTCAATGTAATTTGTCAGTTACTCAGGAGACCCAACTAGACAGTGAATATGAAACTGTACGAAGGCAATGTAATCTAAAATAGTGGTGCATTTTATGGTTTTCACAATGTTTTAATGAAGAAATTCCATCACAGGCAAGCACAAGGGAAATATATAGGAGCAAGGAGAGAGACAGAATAATTCTATAGATAATGATCACATATCTCTAAGTACCCACTTTACCATAATATGTAAATAGAACTACAAAGAGCAAATAACAATTTAAAGAAGAAAGGGTCCATGTAAAATTGAATCACAAAACCCTCTGGCAAGTCCACAACCCAACCCCGGAAGCAAATCACCACTTTAACAAGCCTCCAGTAACTTGTTGAGTTTCTCTCTATATTGAACTAAGGTACCTCTTCTAAATTCTCTCTTTCTTTGCTCCTCCAAAGGAATGGCTAAAAGTTTACTATCAAAGTTACTTTTAATATCCAAATTCATTCTCCAGGTTCCTTATGTTTTTCTCCACTGGGGCAGGGAGATGGGTGATATGTTCTTTGTTCTATTCCAATTTTCTATCAAAATGAAACTACTGTGCTTCTTTCCTTCACTTTTATGTTTGGAGACTTTGCCTTGGCCATGTGGGGCAAGAGTAAATTTTTCATCTACAATTTGATAATTCTTGCCCTCCTTAACAGTAATTTGCATTTTTGGAAGTCCCAGCAGAAAGGCAAAATTCTTTCTTTAAATTGTTTTCTTAACCTTATTTCCAGATTTTGAAAACAACAGGGACACATTGCAAAATATATTAAAAAGTATAAATTTTAAGAAGCAGACAATATTCCCACAATTGTACATAAGTAACAATGGCTAAAACATTAGCTGTCACTATCCAATGTTTTTGGAATAATTATTGGGGTTTGGTTTTGTTTTAGTCCTTCTTGTCTCTCTCTCTCTCTCTCTCTCTCTCTCTCTCTCTCTCTCTCTCTCTGTCAGCATGTGTGTATGTATGTATGTGTATGTGTGGTGTGTGTGTGTGTGTGTGTGTGTGTGTGTGTTACATTTTGAGATTTTAAGACAGCCTTGCTATATAGCCCAGGCTGGCCTTTAACTCATGATCCTCCTGTCTCAGGCTCCCAAGTACTGGAATACATGCACACACCACCACATCTGGCTATTTGCCTTTAATATAGGCAAATTCATTTATTTATATATGCATTTGGTATCCTAATTTTTAATTTAATATCATATCATTAGCATTTTTTCATGTCAAAAATTATTTATAATACAAATAACTAGCTTCAGTTGGGAGAAGGACCTGGCAATCCACTCCTAAGGCAATCCCAAAATAGCCATTGAAAACCCTATGAGGGTCACTATGAGTCAGATACCAACTCGACAGCACCTAACAACAACAACAAGCTTCAGTTAATTATTTGTATATAATGTCCAAGTTCACAATGAAATCTATGTTGTTTTATGGGCTGGGTTTATAGCTCAGTTGGTAGAGTACTTTTATTTTTGCTCTGACACCCTGGGGTTCAATCCCCAGCACCACAAAAATGGGAAAAGTACCTGTCAGCCCACTCCCAAAACACTGCTGAAACAATCAGCCATTGAAAATCCTATGAAGAGCAGAGAAGCATTGACAAAGCACCATGTTTCATTCTGTTATTATAGGGTTGCTATGAGTCAGATTCAACACGATAGCACCTAACAATAACAGCAACATGTTGTTTCATATTAGTTTTTAATAAATGCTAGTTAGTTTGCTACAGATATTTGGATCTACTCATATTTTGCTTTGTAAACATCAGGAATACTTTTGAATTGAAGCCAATGTTTTTACAGAACCAATTAAGATATTCATCTGTTATTTTATTTACCTGTTAACTTATGAGTTGTTACCTTCTTTTTCTGTTTTATTGTAGAATGCGAAAAATGTAGTCAGAAATATGTCCTTTTCAGAATGATCTGAGATTGTCTTTGAGAGGGGATTGCTCACTGTTCAGTGCTATTATGTCAAGCTTTGACAATAGAGAAAGAAGTTTAAGGATTATTTTTCACAAACAAAAGAAAGCCTGAAAATCTGTTTTACCTCTATTTTACCACTTGTCCACATAATAAAACCTGTAACTATGATCCCCAGCACTGCAAAAACAGGAGAAGTGTGAGGCAATGCACTCCTAAAGCAATCATGAAACAATCAGCCATTGAAAACCCTATGAGGGTTGCTATGAGTGTCAGACTCCACTCGAAGGCACCTAACAACATGTTCCAACAAGTGAATTGGTGGAATTGGTGTAATGCCTGGATGGTACACTGTTTTTTCTCCCTCATTAGCAAACACTGTCTGAGAAACACTTTGAGAACTCTGTTAGAAGGTGACCGATGGCCCTGATTCATACCAGAGTCTCTCGGAATACAAAACCTTTAGGAACAAAAACCAGGATAGACCCAAGCAAACAATCAGAAAGACTTCCTCAGGCAACCATTTACAAAATAGTATTCTCTCCTTCAGTCTTGGTCCCTTTACCATGTGACAGCAGTCCTCCCCCACCTTATCTGCTGTTCTGCTTTTTGTGGTTTCAGTTACCCAAGGTCAATTGCAGTCCAAATATATTAAATAGAGAATTCCAGAAATTAAATAATTCATAGGTTTTAAGTTGTGCGCCATTCTGAGCAGCATGATAAAATCTCATGCTATACCTGCTGGGTCCATCCCAGGATTTGAATCATCCCTTCGTTCAGCATATCCATGCTGAGTAAACTACCCACTGATTAGTCATTTAGCTGCCTGAGTTATCAGATTGACTGTCACAGTATTCCAGTGCTATGACCCATCTTATTGTTCTATTAATACCTTTTCTAATTTATTATGTGTGGTTGTTAATCTCTTACTATGCTTAATTTATAAGTTAAACTTTATCATAGATATGTACGTACAGAGAAAAACATAAGACATGTAGAATTCAGTACCATACATGGTTCCAAACATCCACTTGGAGTCTTAGAATATGCCCCCAGTGGTTGAGGGAGACTACTCTTCATCATAGTTTCAACCACCTATGTAAGTTTTTGTATTCCTTTGGCATTTTCCCCCTTGTTGACTGTGAGCTCATATAGCATGGCAAAGGTGTTTAGTAGCTATTTGGAAAATAAATGAATGAGCTACGTAGGATAGTGGTAAACACTTCAGACTGCAGTCAGAAATGCCTACACTCAAAACTCAGCTCTGCCTGGAATAATTGTGTGACCTTGAGCAGGTGACCCGACTGAACTTCTCTGAACCTCCGTTTCTGCACAGGAAATGTAGAGGCAGCAATAACCCCCATTGCTGAAGGCTGTGCAGAGAGGAAACAAGGCAATACATGTAAGCCATGTAAAACAGGGGCGGCTGTGTAGCAAGCCCTCAATGAGCATTGCCTGGTGTTGCTATTATTACACTAACTAATGACTATGCATTCAAATGTTGCATTACAGAAAGGTATTGACCCTGGGGCCATCTGAAAATGACTCTGTGAATAATCAGGTTCACAAAATGGTAGGGGCTGTGCGTTGCTATTTAAATTTCCAGGTTTTATTCTAAAGTGCTTTGAAGGCCATGCTCATTCAACATGTCCTTCTTTTTTTGCAGGATTTTCCATTTCATGATCTTCACTCTGGTTTAAAGCAGACTGCTACCCAATGCTTTTGAGCCAAGTAGTAATTGATTATTTAAGGGTGTCTTGCAGGTTTCCTGGGAATGACTAGTCTTGGGTTTTACAGAGTACATTTGCACCATGAGCAATATTTGTACTGGGAATTGTTCCTTTAATTTCTAAAGCATTTACAAGCCAGTTTCCCTGACTAGGATCATTTTCTGGGCCATAAAACCCACTAAATTTGGTTTAGTAGGAGACATCAGTGGAAGCCTTTTTCGTGGATTCCACCAGCAGGGCATTCCTACAACAGGCCATCTCAATTTTTCTAGAATTTTACAGAGTTAAGCAGATGGTTCAGCTTTCTGATATTGGCCATAATGACCTCACCAAGCTCTTTATTTCATTTGTAAAATTTTAATCTTTAACCAATGAATCATGGAGGTGGAGCAGCGAGATGTTAAATAGTGCTTTTTAAAATCAATCAATGACATCATCCTATGTGCCGTATGTGGTTAAATATAGGCTCTTGTTCACAATCTTGCAACCTATTTGCTTCAACATGCTTGGGGAAGAAGGGAGAAGCTTGCAGACTCAAGTTTTTGAATTACTGAATTTTGTCATTTACTGAAGGAAGAAATAAGAAATGAGACCAGTCAAATCCCACATCTGAGTCTTCCCACATCACTTGCATGGGTCTCTTTGATACGTAACCCCACCCCACCTAAGAGCTGCTTTGTGCTCCACAGGGGAAGAAGGGCCTCCTGACATTTAAATGATCCCAGTACTCACAAGTTACCAAACTTCAAAATGTTTTTTGAAAAGGAAACTAATAACATATATTAAAAAGAGGTCACAGCAGCGTTTGAAGATCTATAAAGGAGTCATGATCTTTATTCAAGGGAGTAAAATATTAGGGAAATTCTCATTAGTAGAGTTCTGACCTGAATGTGTGCTATAAAGTTCTTATGCTAGAAGCTGCTCCTCATTCAGAAATAAAATAAAATGCTCTGATAGTCGAATGATAAGAATATCCTTTGGTTTCAAATAATATCTAAAAGAAAACTCTGCAAAGTATCCCAGAACTGTTTGTCTTAGAACATTCTGATGAAACTTCAAGGTGAACCTTACAGACAAATATTTACCCATATTACTTGAAAAGGGAGTTTTCATTGATCTCTATTGTCCAACTTTATTTCATTGGTTGTTATCACTCAACTTTATTTTTTAATGATATCAGCCCCTTACCATATGAAAATATTATAGTCAAGGGCTCAATAATAATGAAAATACAATCCAAAATTTTATAACCATTAATGTTATAGTCAACTGTGATGAACTACTTCTAGCACAAATAAACATGTAACCTATATTTCCCCAGTCACATCAACTGGGACAGCATATTTGGCTGAGTAAATAATAACAACTACTCCCTGGCTTGGGCTGAGAGCAAAATTAGCTAGAAATTCCAGTTATTAAACATTCCTTGACCAGTTTCAAGGTATCTAGTTCTTCCACATGATTTCACTGCCATTGTTTCCTGACTTCTTGCATCTTCCATTTCTTCTGTTGTTCCGCCGAGCAGCTCTCTGCATGTGCTGCTGTGTTCTGGTGGCATCTGCTCCTTTTCTTAGGGGGCCATTAGCCTGACTGGACCCACTGTGGGAGGAGAGCATGGGTGCAGTCACTCACCCCAACTTCCTGTGGTTGAATTCTCATTGCTAGGCAACAGAGCCATGTGCCCAGGGGTGATGGTTTCCCGGGACTGTGTGTTCCCTGGCTCACATTTCACAATAGCCTCCCCTCCCTGGAAATCCAAAACAAGTCTTTGTGATTAACAGAGTTTATTTAAAATTACTAATCATCTTTCGTGGTCATGGTGCCATTGTATGTCCCAATCCCTGTCAGAGGAAAACCCTAAATCAAAAGAAGTTATTCAAAACCAGCACAATTCTGTCATGGAGGAAAAGAGGAGAGAGAGAGAGAGAGAGAGAGAGAGAGAGAGAGGAAACATTAAAACCTAGGGTAGCTCTCTCTTCTGATATGGCACCAGCCTCAGGCCAAGCCTGGAAAAGGTCCATTTGCAACTATCCTCTACCTAAAACTCCTAAAAGGATATTGGTACTCATTCTCCTGAAGTCCATGGTGGTTGAGAAGCCAATCTCTGAAAACAGAAAAATCTGAAGCATGCTAAAGGACAGAAGAATGGATTACCTTTGACTCCTCTGTGGTAGACGTATAAGTAGACATATAATTTTGAATAGACCTTGGTTTTCTCATAGCCTCCCTATGTACCCATTGTATTAATTTCCCTCTGTGAATCAATGCACTTACAAAAACTCATTATTTACTGTTACATTCTGTGCAATTTCTTCAATAACATTGCATCTTCAAATACTCAGATTTAAAGCACTATTACTCTTGTTTTTTCCATGCTTTTCTTATTTTTCTTGCCACATTCTTGCCAGACATAAAATATTCCATGTAGCTGTTTAAATTTATGAAACAGGGACGTGCAGAATTAGAAAGCAGGTGTTTCATGCTTGTTATTTTTTCTGTCTTTGTTCACTAATGTAATCCATGCTATCAACTTGGCAAATTGGGCATCATAATAACTGTAGCAGGGCCAATTCTGTGTAACCTCCCTTGGAAATGGGAAGTTGGGAGCCAAATAGGAGCAAAATAAGAGCCAATGGGATAAAAGGTGCAAAAGCAGGTAGATATTGGTATAATAACTTTCATTCTGGTTTACACCCATATAAAACTTCTCAGATCATTGGTGACATCATCAAATGGCCGTGAGTCAAATTCTATAACACTCAGCCTTCTAACAATGCCTGAAACTTTCATTCTGATTACAGTTCACCATTACCTCTGTCACTACAGGTTGAAGAGATTCCTGCAGGTAAAGTCATTTCTGCAGAGAACGCTGCTGGAATTTTAATCATGCTATAAAACGTAAACCCTAAAATTTAGGGATGCTTTAAAACTATCCAAAAATATCCCAAATAATAACCAGAAAAGTCCCAGGAACTAGCTGCCACAAGTTTAGACACACTGAGAGATATTCCCTAAGAATTTCAGATACATTTGTGAGATTAAAGTAAGCCATACACGACAAGTCCAAAGGTCCATCACAGATGATATCCAGTCAGTATTTATCAGGATTCTCCAGAATGATACAGAGAAGATTGGGAGCTAAGGGGTCAACCCAAATTCTGCTACTAAGAAGCTGTGTAGCTTTGGGAATTTCATTCAGGGTTTCCTGGCCTTGGTTTCTCCCACTGAAAACTAAACAAAATAATCTGTGGTACAATCCAAAGAATTCCTCTGCTCCATTAACAGGGTCAGGTCATTTACAGAGAAGTTTCATTGTAGAGTCCATTGGAGGCCAGAATATAAACCTTTATAACTTCAAGCATTTTTCTATTTTAAGCATCATTATGTTTGAGGGAAAATAGTCTCAAATGTTTTTAAATTAATTCTTCTTAGCAACTTTCTAAGAGTCTCCAAATTTATTCAAATTAAGTAACAAATTGAGACATCCTAAAGCAGATACATACTTAGTTTTATATTAGTCCCTTTCTATTTTACATATCATTGAATTTTCAAATAATACAATTAGCAATACTGCAAAAATATAAGCAAATTGAATTTAAACTGTGGAGCTATAGGGGTAGAACTTCTTAATCACTAGATGTTCTGTAACATAAGCGAATCAGGTTGTTTATGGCAATTTTATTACCTTAACCCTCTTTTATCAGACATAGTATATTTTCTGATGATATATGACATTA
Organism: Pedetes capensis; assembly: GCA_007922755.1. Classification (NCBI taxonomy): domain Eukaryota; kingdom Metazoa; phylum Chordata; class Mammalia; order Rodentia; family Pedetidae; genus Pedetes; species Pedetes capensis. The sequence continues at coordinate 135,374 of VMDO01002493.1, forward strand.
CACTTTTGAAGCTCTTTCTGTAATGGGAGCTACACAAATCTGGCTTCTAAGCCTCATTAATGTGAAAAATTACCTTAAAAGTTAGGTTAAGTGTAATCCTTTCATTTTGGTTTGGAATTTCCAACTATGGCAGGTATTTTCTATATCTCTGGTGGTATTTTTAATTAGAAAACACCTCTTTCAGCCAACTGTATCTTTCTGAGCTCCATTTACATTAAATATATTTGTAACAGGATGGATTTAATTTTTAAACTAAAAACATAAATATATCTATTTTACCCAAATTGCAAAATTTGTTCCAGAAACTTCATTGCAAGGATTCTTATATTGCTCTTTAGAATCACCTGGGAAATCTGAGAAGAAAAGAAAACTAACTGAGCCTCACCATAGAAAAAATATTCTAAAATCCTAGAAGTCGGGAGCAGCTACTAGGATATTTTAAAAGTTTTCCAGGGGATATGCAGTCAGGATTAAACTTCTGGCCCTGAGTAATTTCTGTTCTCACTGAGATTCTTTTAGTCTCTGTTCATTTTCCTGTTGGTGTTCCCAAACACATGCTGGCTAGAGTTTTTGTTGTTGTTGTTTTATTTTGGTTTTTGTTGTTTTGGTTTTCATTTGTTTGTTTTGCTTTAACTTTTTATTTTTCTTCTTCTTTGAGACAGGGTCTTGCTATGTAGCCCAGGCTGGCCTCAAACTCTGATCTCCCACCTCAGCTTCTTCTGAGTGCTGGATTCATACAGGTGTGCCACCATGCTCCTCTAGCTCCCCTTCTTATTCTGCCTCTAATAGTTTTGCAAAATGCTTTTGAAATGGTACTTGCTTTATTTTCTTTCTTTATAACAATTTTTATAGGGTTAGCAGCACATATCCCATTTCATCATACCTCTTCAATCCCTACACTGAGTAAATAATCTGAGAGACTGGGCTCTATTGGAGAAAAATTCATTAACAACCTGTGTTATGCAGATGATACAACTTTGCTTACTGAAAATGCAGAGGATTTGAAACATTCACTGATGAAGATCTGAGAACCCATCCTTCAGTATGGATTGCAACTCAATATCAACAAAACAAAAATCCTGCAACTGGGTCAGTATGGAACTTCATGATAAAAGGAGAAAATATTAAAGTTTTCCAAGATTTTGCTTTATTTGGTTCAAAAATCAGCAGTGACAAAAACAGCAATTAAGAACTCATTGGGAAAAGTTGTTGCAAAAAGCCTCCTTAAAGTGTTGAAAAGTAAAGAAGTCACACTGAAGATGAAGATGCACCTGACTCACGCCATGGTATTTCCAGTTGCATCATATGCTTATGAAAGCTGGATAGTGAATAAGGGAGACAGGACAACTGAAGCTTTTGAATTATGATACTGGAGACAAACATTGAATACCATGAACTCCCAAAAGAACCAACAGATCTATCCTAGCAGAAGTGCAACCAAAGTGCTCCTTGGAAGCAATGATTGCTAAACTCTGTCTTACATATTTTGGACATGTTGTCAGGAGGGACCAATTCCTGGAGAAGGATATCATATTTGGGACAGTGGCTGGTCAGTGAAAAAATGGAAGACCTTATACTAGATGTATTGACACAGTGTCTGCAACAATGGGCTTAAAGTTAAAAAAAGATTATGAGCCTAGCACAGTGCCAGGGAGTGTTTCCTTTGTTGTATGTAGAGTCACTATGAATTGGACCCAACTCAACAGTACCTGACAACAACATCCCATTTTGCAGAAGAGAAAGCCTTGATTTGCCTAAAGGAACACAAATAATAAATGATAAAGCAAGAATAAAAATTCAGGTTTTTGGAAAATGGCAGACAAGTGGCACCCACCAATTGCTGGCATCTCCAGGACTTAGAACTGGAACAGCTGGAGAGCAGCGACCTTTCAGTACTGATCATACAGAATCTGACTTTAAAAATTGAGAATTTGGAGAGTGGAGCAGAGGCATTACCACCTCCCTGGCAGAAGGCCCGGACTTAGGTGAAAGAAAGAGCAAGATTCTCAGAAAACACTATAGTTTCGGTTGTGAGGAACAGAATCTAAGGGGAAAAAAAAGCAGAATTTAGAGAGAAGAAAGGAAGACAAAGATACCTTCAGCAAGCTGAACTCACAGAGGAACTGCAGGATAGGATGGGAGCCGAAATGAAAGAAAGAACGAACCACAGATTCAGAAGACACAATTAACACTGATCTGAGTACCAACCAGAATTACCGTCTAACCCGGAAGAGGTTCTGGAATCTGCACAGTAAAATGGCACCGGGAACATTCTCTCTTCTTCCCTGCATTGGTCAGGGCTCAGTTTCAGAAGGCCACTTTAAAAGATTCCTTCCTGTCTGAGTTTGTGGCTTTAGGCGCCAAAGGTCACTATATGGTCCTATCTCCATGAACCCCTGGCAAAGGTCATAGGCTGATCCAGTGGGTGCGGGCCTGGAGCGCTGGCCTAGCGACAGGGGAGAGACTGAGTCAGAGATTCTGGGAAGCTGTTCAGAGTCACAAGGCTGAGTGGAGACCACTTCTCGTCTGAAGTAGGGACACTAGCTGTGGGAGAGGGAACGAGAGCCTGCAAGTCATTATGCGCAGGAACTAAGTTGCAGAAAGTCCCAGACCCAGGGGCCAGAGCGTGAGAGCGTCTCAGACCAGCCAGCAGAAAGCTTGTGGTTCGCCCACCCCATCCTGCCAAGCAGAGCATCGTCACTACAGCAGGCTCTGCCCACAGACCACATCATCTGGTTGCCAGGTCCACACCACCAAGGAAAAAAGAGGAAGCCACATATACAGGTGGCCATAACCAAAGGGCCAGCAGAAAGAAGGCACCTCAGCCTAGGATGAAATTTTTCCCTGAAGCCCTCACAACTGACTTCCTTAGAGGACTGGAAACAGTCTTCTTTTTTTAAAGTTTATTTTTATTTATATTTTACCCCCAAGGTTTTTTTGTTGTGGTGGTGGTGGTAGTGGTCTTTCTTTCTTTCTTTCTTTCTTTTTTTTTTTTTTTTTGTAATTTTTTTCAATAGTTTTTTATCAAATCAATAGTTTAAATATGTGCATGTAAATTTGTATTCTTTTTTATACAACTTCTTTTTCTCTCTTTTCTTTTCCTTTCTCATTTCTCCTCTTTTTAATGTTTAGTTTCTTTGTCCTGTTGTGTCCTGTCCTGTTTTCTTTATCAAGATAGGCTCTTCCCACAGAGCCCAGGCTGGCCTCAGACTTATGTTTTCTCTGCCTCAGCCTCCAGAGTGCTGGTATTTTAGGTTAAGAGCAATCACATCCTAGATTTTAGTATTTAATTTTCAGTCCTCTCTTCTGTCTTTCTCTGCTTTCCCCTTCCCTCTATTTTAAATTCCCCTCTTTTCAATCACATCAATTTTCTGTCTATGTCTTCTTTTTTCATCTTTCTCTTTTTAAATTTTCTTTGTTTTCATTGGTGCCTTTTCATTGGTATGTTAGTTGGGTTTT
>VMDO01002493.1:145265-166601 GCA_007922755.1 Pedetes capensis
GTTTGCACATTTGCTTAAAATACTCCAAGCAACAAACTAGAAGAGATAAAAAGGACAAAATTGGATTCACTATGTAACCTAACCCACTTTATTTCCAGGATATTTTAATAGATATTTCTTTTTTCTATTTTTCAACAATGTGTTTCACATGAAAAATATAAAACGTGCATAACTAAAAATGTAAAAACTACAGAAAACACAAGTAACAAACATTGGTTGCATTGTTATCATTCTGCTACTCCAAAATAACCACAGTCCCTTTAAATGATGAGGTGTTTCTTTTTCTGTATTTTTGTAGTGATACACATTTGAGTAAAGAAATTCATAAACTGGATGTGGTAGCACACATTTGTAATCCCAGTGACTTGGGAGGTGGAGGCAGAAGCATCACGAGTTCAAGGCCAGAGGCAGCATAGTGGTAAAGCACTTGCAAAGTATGTGCAAGACTCTGGGTTCAACTCTTAAGGGTACCTATCCCTCATAAAAGAAAAAAGGAGGTGTTGGGATTGAATTCAGTGGGACTTACCCATGCGAAGCCTGCACTGTACTACTCAGCTACATCCCTAACCCTCCCTGTCCTTTAAATATTAAGTCTTCAAGGTTCATTGTTAGACACCCTTTTCCTCACTCTATAACCTACTGGCAACCTCCTCCAACTTTCCATACTCTAGTTCCAGCCACTTTCACCTAGCCCAGACCAACACAGTCACAGCCTTCCTGACCCCTTCACACCCCTTACCTTCCACTCCATCTCTGTAATTCAGTCTCCATATTGAAATCTGAGTAGCCTCTGCAAATCACAATCACATCACCCTTCTGTGGAAACTCCTCACTGGATTCCTAGTGCCTTTAATGTAAATACCAAAATCCTTACTGTGGCCTGGAAAGCTCTGTGTTCTTGCTTCTACCTGCCCTTCCAAATTAACAACATCATGCTGGTCTTTTGCTGAAATCAGACTCAACCCTTTACTCCTGAATCTCCCTTCATCCAACTATTTCCTATTCATAATTTAAGTCTCAATTCAAGTATGATACTCTGGGGATAATCCTATTAATCCAAATTAAATTTGATTTCCATGTTAAATATTCTTAGAGAACTAAATGCCATTGTTTCATAAAGATTATGTTTGGAATTAGACAGTTTTATGTGTGATTATGGGATTTAATGTCTAAAATTGACTTAATATCTATGTCCTTCAAAGTTCATATATTAAAATTCTAAACTCCAAATTTTTTGGTAGGTAACTAAGTCCTATGGGCAGAGTCTTCATAAATGGAATTATTGCACTTATAAATGAGACCCCAGGGAGATCTCTGGCCTCTTTTGCCTTGTGAGGTTACAGTAAGAACATTATTGTCAATGAGGAAGCTATCCCTCACCAGATACCCAATATTCTACCTTCTTGATCTTAGGTTTCCCTGCCTCTAAAACTGTAAAACATGAATTTCTGTTAGGTATAAGACAGTCAGTACATGGTATTTTGTTATAGCAACCATAATAAACTATTATAATACATAAATTCTCAATTAAGTGACTAGCACCATGGGAAAGAGACCCTGTTTTTGTTGCTGCTATTGTTTACCTTCATCTTCTCAATTACCTGAATAATACTGAATCATAGAAAGTCTCATTCAACAAGTTGTTCAACAAACAAAAGATAAAGTTCAACATTTAAAGAATTTATTGCTAATCAGTTAACAATACACAATTCTCCCAACTCTTCTCATGCTAAAGAACTGGGAGCAGTCATTGACTCTCTTTTTCCTTCATTTTTATTTAACCATTTAGTCTCATCATTCTTACTTAGAAATTTTTCCCTCCATCTTCACTACTGATGCTACTGCAGACATCATGTTTTCAGGAATAAATTTTTAAGCTGCAGTTTAAAGCACTTCCTCCCAATGTGCATCTGACATACCACTGCAAAGTTTGGTATAAATCCCCCAAAAAGGTAAAATATCCATCATATAATAAGATTACAGTGATAATTATAAGGGAGGTCACCAGGGTATTTGAGTATATTAAAAATCAGTTTATTAACCTAGTCATCATAGTTCATTAAAGTTAGTAGTCAATGTACCTATTTCACTTCTCAAATATTGCCCATATAAAAATACCAACTTTTGTTAAGAAAGTCCAATCACTTCCTAATTATCATAACTTATGATTGTCATCTCTTCTTTCTCAAATTACTTTCATGTCCTAGAATATTCACATCTTATTTTGAGTGTTAAAACTGCAACTCATCTATGAGAGAAGCCCCACTTGGCCTAATCCATTCATAATCTTGAAATGATAGAAAAATTGTACATGACAGCAATTCCAGTTTTCACTACCTTCCATCATGATGGCAGAGGTAGAATTAAGTGGTATTCAGTGCACTGAAAAAATTATAAAATCTCCTCTTATTTCTATGGCTACTTCCAATATTCTCAATGATATTTCCCTATTCCCATTTGTTTAACCTAAAACATTTTTTTCACATTCAGCCCATAACTCTTCACATTTCCCCCCAATCCTCTCTATCTTGAATTTGCCTGCTTCTCTCCCAATAGCATCTGCAACCATAGCACCTTGGCATCCAATCCTGTGGATCTCAGCAGCTAAACAGGGTCAGCCTGGTTAGTCCTTGGATGGGAGACTGCCTGGGAATACCAGGTTGCTGCAGTCAAGGGCACCCACTCCCCAAAACAATCTGACATAGAAAACCCTACGAATAGCAAAGAAACATTGACAATAATGCCTGGCATGGCACAGTGTTGGGGAGTGTTTCATTTTGTTGAATATACGGTTCCTATGAGACAGACTCAACTCAACAGCACCTAACAACAACAACCCCTAATAGAAATTCCTCATAGTTCATCTTTTTAATTGTAAGTCACTTTGACTCCTCTGCTTATCTGAGTTGACAGAATTTTCTGGGTGAATACCAAGTGAGGTACCAGATCCCTGTCCCAAAATACTCTGTATCTATAAAACCAATCTTAAGACTTGTTTCCTCCATAAAAAATCTTCTGAGGGTTTCATCATATATGTTACGTACTTACATAATTGGGCTAGGATTTAGCTCAGTGGGTAGAGTGCTGCGCTGCAGTCTCTGAGGTCCAGAGTTCAATTCCCAGCACCGCAAAAATGGGAGAAGGGCCTGGCAATCCACTCCCAAGGCAATCTCGAAACAGTCAGCCATTGAAAACCCTATGAGGGTTGCTATGAGTCAGATACCAACTCGACAGCACCTAACAACAACAACAAGTTACATACTTAAGTCCTGGATCAGAAAAATCTTACATTTAAAAATACAATAAAAGTTCACATTTTAGAATTGAAAAAAAATTGGAGACTATTTCAATTCTTTCTTTTTGCAGATGAAAAGGTAACAACTATTTCTGAACCATGCTGAAAATGTAAATCTTATTGTCTCAACCACCAAAGGTATTTGGAGGGTGGAGAAGAGTTTTGTGCATCTTTCACGTCTTCTTTCTCAGCTTACTGCAGAGTACTACACACAATATAAATATCTTCCTAATATCTACATTGAGTAGGAGCTACAAAGTCAAGAAAATGATAAAAACACACATGTATTTAAACATATTGTTTAAAAATACTATAACAATACTATTTAGAAAGAAATGGAGTAATACATGCTAATTCATGATAATAGCTTTGAGAGGGAAGAAAAATAGAGTAATGAACAGAAGGGGTATCAAGGATAATGATATTCTTAGGAGTGATGGGTCAATGGGAGAGTAGAAATATGGTACTGGCATTCTCTAAGGCCTATATATATCTTTCTACCAAAAACTCTTTATTGAACTATAGCATTTATACCACCCTAGCACCTGATCTCATCTAATCTCCAAAGCTAAGTAAGGTAGGCTTGGTTGATACTTGGATAAGAGACCACCTGGGAATACTGGGTGCTATAGGTTTGGGAGGGGCTGGGATTTAGCTCAGTTGGTAGAGTGCTGCGCTGCAGTCTCTGAGGTCCCGAGTTCAATTCCCAGCACTGCAAAAATGGGAGAAGGATCTGGCAATCCACTCCCAACACAATCCCAAAACAGCCATTGAAAACCCTATGAGGGTCACTATGAGTCAGATACCGACTCGACGGCACCTAACAACAACAACAACATAGGCTTGGGAGAAGGAACTGGCAGCCCAATTTATATGCTGAGCAACTAATCCGAGAAGCTGGACTTTATGAGGAAGAACAGGGCATCAGGATCGGAGGAAGACTCACTAACAACCTGTATTATGCAGACAACACAACTCTGCTTGCTGAAAGTGAAGATTTAAAACATTTACTGAGGAAGATCGAAGAGCATAGCCTTTGATATGGATCTCAACTAAACATCAACAAAACAGAAATCCTTACAACTGGGTCAGTAGGCAACTTCACAACGAATGGAGAAAAGATTGAGGTTGTCCATGATTTTGCTTTATTTGGGTCTATAATCAACACCCGTGGAAGCAGCAGTCAAGAAATCAAATGACACATTGCTTTGGGAAAAGCTGTGGCAAAAAATCTCTTTAGAGTATTGAAAAGTAAAGATGTCACATTGAAGATGAAGGTGTGCCTGACTCGTGCCATGGTATTTTCAGTTACATCATATGGTTGTGAAAGCTGGACATTGAACAAGGGAGACAGGAGAAGAATTGATGCCTTGGAATTATTGTGCTAGAGACGATTATTGAATATACTATGGGCTCCCAAAAGAACCAACAGATCTGTCCTAAAGAGGTGCAACCAGAGTGCTCCTTGGAAGCAAGGATGGCTAGACTGAATCTTACATATTTTGGACATGTAGTCAGGAGAGATCAATCCCTGGAGAAAGACATCATGTTTGGGAGAGTGGCAGGTCAATTTAAAAAAAAGGAAAATCCTCCTCTAGATGGATTGACAGAGTGTCTGCAACAATGAGTTTAAACATAAATACGGTCATGTGCCTGGCACAGAATCAGGGAGTGTTTTCATCTGCTGTACTTTGAGTCATTATGAGTCAGACTCAACTTGAGGGCACCTAACAACAACAAGATAGGCTTGGGAAAAGGAACTGGCAGCCCAATCCTAAAACAATCAACCATCACAAATCCTATGAATAACAAAGAAGCACTGTCAGTGGTTGGATAGTGTTTCCTTATGTTGTACATAGAGTCACTATGAGTCAGCTGCAACTCAATGGCACCTAACAAAAAGAACATAGCATTCATATAAAAGTGCAAAAATAGGGTGTATACCTTATTGAATTATCACTAAGTAAACACAGTTATGAACATGATACCGCAATCAGGATACAGAAGAAGCTTCCTTGTGCCCCTTCCAATCATTACCCTCCAAAGGTAAACATTATCAGACTACTAACAACAAAGATTAATTTTATCTTTCATTGAATTTCCTATGGATGAAATCACTCATTATGTACTCTTTCATTCTTTTGCATAGCACTATGTCTATGAGATTCAACCTTGTTGTTTGTAGTGGTTTGTACAACCTTAGTCATGAGAAGACCACAATTTACTTATCTATTCTGTTGTTTATGAACACATGGGTTCTTTCCAGTGTTTGACTTTTTGAATAGTCCTGCAATGGATATTATTGTTCATGCTGAAGTACATACTCCTGAAAGGAATATGCCTGAGCATAAAAATGCTGTTTCGTGGGGCAAATATATGTTCAGCTTTAGCATATTCTGGGAATATTTTTCCAAAGTGGTTATACCAGTTTATATTCCTATTGCCAGTATATGAGAGTTCTAATTGTGCTATATCTATCTAATACTTAGTGCCATCAGTCTTTCCATGTTATTCACTATGGTTGGTATCCCAACTACATTTTATAAGCATTTTGTACCTATTCATAATTTAGTAAAAACAATTTTTATAATGCACAAAATTGTAAAGATAAAGGTGGTTGTTGGTAGGTGCCATCGAGTCAGTGTCTGACTCATAGGGACCCTACATACAACAGGTAAAACACTATTGTCAGTGCTTCTTTGCTATTCATAGGGTTTTCAGTGTCTGGTTGTTTTTTAGGAGTGGGTTGCTGGGTCCTTCTCCCAAGCCTGCAGTACCTGGTGTTCCCAGGGAGTCTCCCATCCAAGTACTAACCAGGCCTGACTCTGCTTAGCTTCCAAGATCTGATGGGATTGGATGAATTAAAAATTGCTTTACATTAAACTTCTTGTGTTATAAAAACTTAAGCTTTTACTACCCATTATCATATTACGTGTGGGATTAGTAGATTGATACACGGATATTAGTGAAAACACAGATAATTATGGTCATTACAGAGGTGGTTGTGGTTGTTAGGTATCATCAAGTCTGATCTAACTCATAGTGACCCTATCTACAAAAGAACAAAACACTCCCCAACACTGTGCTATGCCTGGCACTATGTCAATGCTTCTCTACTATTCATAGGGCTTTCAGTAACTGATTGTTTAGGGATTGCTTCAGGAGTGGATTGCCAAGTCCTTCTCCCATATTACAGAGATAGATTTCCATAATAGTTAAGAGATGTGAAGATCTCAACATAGACAATGTGAATTAATCTTAGATCTCCAACTCATTAGCTTTGTGATCTTTGGCAAGTTATTTAAATATGTTTGCCTTAGATTTGCCATATATAAAAGGCCAGTAATAATACTACTTACTCTGTAGAGTTGCTATGAGAATTAAATGAGCTAATACACATAAAGCATGAAGAACAGTAAGGAATGCAGCAACCAGTGAATAAATATTAGTTGTCCTTATTATTGTACCTAAGCCAAAGTGAGATCATTTACATAGACACACATTTTTACATAGCTATTACCTAAACTTGTATAAAGTAGGTGGATTTACCCTTTTACTTCTACCCCATCCAGTTACTTATCTAGGAAGAACATCTCATGTCACAAAGGAAGAAAAGAAGAAAAAAGAAAGAAAGAAGAGAGAAAGAAGAATGAGAAAGAAAGAGAAGAAGAAAGAAAAAGGAAGGAAGAGAGAAAGAAAAGACAGAAAATAATAGGGAAATACAAGAACAATTACTCAAAGCTCCTCTTTCAATGTGTCTAAATTCTTAACAAAGTTTTAAAACACATAAGTACATTAAAGTCAAGCTGTCCAAACTCCTCAATTTCAAATAAAGAAAATGAAGCCTGGAGACATTAAGTGCCTTGTGTAAGATTACATACCTAATTAGCAAACAAACATTACCCTGGTGACCCTCCATTGCACAGCTCAGATATTTCTCCAATAATTCTTTCCATCTGTAGAACAAATTAGAATGCTCAGTCAATCAAGGTCCATAAATTGGGGTTAGAATAACGAAAGACTTTCACATTTCTTTGGAAAGAAAGTTGAAAAGGTAATATTAATTGAAAATATATATACATTTAATCATCAAAAGCCAAACAAACTTATTTCAAGATATCAGATAATTTATAAATGACTTATATGTATATAAAGACAAGTTTATGTCATTTTCATCTAATTAATAACATGTTGTAGATATCAGTCATGGTGCTTAATACAAAAATACTGTCACAATTGCAATCTTTCTGTTTTCCAAAGGATAAACTCAATTCTGAGAAATATTCTTTCCTACCTTTTTTTAATTACATCTACGTTTAGTGGGATCTCAAGTGAAACAGATTAAACATGAAGATCATCGATTTTTATTCCATTGAAGTTAATGGAAGATACTTACATTGCAAAATTCTTTGTTTTTCTAGAAGTTATCTGTTTTATAGGGTGACATTAAGTTTGCATATAAGAAAGGTTAATCTTATCAAAATTCAAATATCTCTGTACAGTTCAAAGAACTTTTTGCACTGGTTAGACTACAAATCAATAAGTAGGAATGTGCTTTATTTAAATAACTTTGTCTCTATCCCTGTAGCCACAGCCTGGTGGCATCTGATCCTGCCTGATTTCAGAAGCTAAGCAGGGTTGGCCTGTGTTGGGGATTTTTAAAATAATGTTTTCCAGCTAGGGTCCCTCATAACAGCTTGAGGGGCTGACCCCTAGTTGACCCCAGGGCTCATCTCACTCGCTCAAAACAGCCCTTCCCATCGAGTGAGCAAAGATGGCCCCCGGCCAGCTTGACCAGCTCTTATCACCTTAATTTTGATTGGCTCCCCTCACCACCTTGCAGGTAATAACTGTCTCCACTTGGCAGTTATGTCCATTTGCCCCTCGTACCTGCCAGCTGTGTGCCCTGATTGGCTGAACCCCACCATGTGACCACTCCAGGACCCTATAAAAGCAGGGCTCCTGGACCCCATCTTCACCCCTATGATCCCTGTAGCACCACCGATCCTGACCTTTCTGACCATCTCCTGAACCTCATCACCTGGACCAGCCTGGGCCCCGAAGAGCCGAAGGCATCTAGCAAGCCACGAAGAGCCTCCCAACTCCTCCCATCCTTGGGAAGGACGGGGGTAAAGAAGGCGAGCTGCGAGAGTCAAGACCATCGGACCTCAACTGAACACCAGCGGCTGTGGCTGTGCCTTTAAGGCTGAGCTGTACCAGCACTTAGCCTGCAGCATTCCATGCTGCAGGCATAGAGCCAGCACTTAAAGGGATAGAGCCTTGCTCTATAGGGCTGCTTGCTCCTTGCTCTCCATAAGGGTAACACCCCAATAAACCTTACCTGTCCTTCTCCAACCATCTGAAGGTCTCCCGAGGTCCTTCTTTCCCGACACCTATCACGTGTTTATGTTGGGGGTTTGGCCCTAACTTTAGCCGGGCTAGAGCTAAAACCCCGACAGGCCTGGCTAGTCTTTGGATAAGAGACAGCCTGGTAATAGTAGGTGCTGCAGGATAGGGAGAAGTATCTGGCAATCCACTCCCAAAACAATCCACCATTGAAAACCCTATGAATAGCAGAGAATCACTGACAGTACCAGGAATGGCACAGTGTTGGACAGTGTTTCATTCTGTTGAACATAGAGTCACTATGAGTCAGCCCTCACTCATCAGCCCCTAACAACAACAACATATACCTGAAATATGAGTCATGAGCCACACATAGAAACAAAGACTTCAAGAAGACTGCAAATTTCAGGGATTTATTCCCAATATCTATACCCTATTTAACTAATCTCCATCTTCTATCTCTAAACTATTACCATCTTGTTCTTTTACCCATCTATGAAATTTACTGAGATAAAGTATAACTCCTTCCATAGCTCAAATGGGGTAAAAATGAACTACCTAGTCCCATCCTGGGCTGGGATTTAGTTCAGTTGGTAGAGCGCTGTGCTGCAGTCTCTGAGGTCCTGAGATCAATTCCCAGCACCGCAAAAATGGGAGAAGGACCTGGAAATCCCCTCCCAAGGCAATCCTGAAACAGTCTGCCATTGAAAACCCTATGAGGGTCGCTATGAGTCGGATAACGACTTGAAGGCAAGTCTAACAATAACAAGTCCCATCTTATTCTACAGCAAAGATTCAAGTTTTCAAGGAAGCATTTGTGAGATAAGAGTATAGAATATGGTAAACATCTTATTTTCTAAGAAAAATAATAAAGTAGTTACATCACGTATATAGTCTGGTCTTCCGCCAACATTTCATTATGAAATTTTTCAAACTTACACAAAAGTTAATGATTTCACTCATTATGAAGAACTGAATTTACCTACATACTTACCATGTAAAGTCTACATTGTTCGTGTACTTTAGAATCCCTTTGGCATATATCTATCCATTTATCTGTCCATGAATGCAGCTTAATTTTTATGCATCCAAAGTAAGCTGTAGAAAGCATTACCTATCACTCTTCTACCCTTCAATATAATTTTTATTTTTAAGGTAAAATATTATAATCCATAATATACACAAATTTAAAGTGTGCCATTTGGGAGTCCTGAGAAATATAAACAACTACACAACCCAAACCACCATCCTTCACCCAAAACATCTCTTCTTACTGCTTCTCAATTTCTGCCTCTTACACACAGAGGCAACTACTGTTCTGTTTTCTTCATCATAGGTTAGCTTTGTCTGACACAGAACTTCATATGAGTGGAATCATTCAGTGCTCATTCTAATGCAAGGCTTATCTCCCTCAGCATGACATTGTTTTATGTATCACAAGTGCATTCCTTTATATTACTGAGTAATATTCCATTGTATTTGTGTAATGTGGCTTGTTGATCCAGTCTCTTCTTGATGATTAATGTAAAGCTAGCTCTAAGAGCCCCAAACCAGCATTTTCACATTCTTATCCAAGTCATTTTGTGGATATATGCTTTGATTTCCTCTGAGAAAATTCCCAGGATTAAAATTGCCAGATCCTGAGTAAAAGTATTTTAATTTTATTTTAAAAAAAACTTCTAGAAAAATTTCCAAGTACCAGTTAATGCTGGCACCAACAAGGGCTGAGTGTTGTAGTTGGTCCATACCCTTACCAGCATGGTGTTTTCACACGGTTTTTAAAAATTTAAAGTAGATTGTAGCTTCTTTTAAATACGATACATCATATAACATTTTCCAGGATAGCTTCATGAGGTAAACAATTAGGTTGAAATGAATTTGCGCTTAAGTAGAATAATTAAGATAGAGGCTGGGCGTGGTGGCACACACCTGTAATTCCAGCACTCCGGAGGCTAACACAGGTGAATCGTGTGTTCCAGACCAGCCTGGGCTACATGATGAGATCCTGTCTCAAAATATAAATAAATAAATAAATAAATAAATAAATAAATAAATAAATAAATAAAATAAAATAAAAATTTTAAATGGTGGAAACTACGGGCAGTGCCTGTAGCCAAAGCCCTGTGGCATCCTGTCAGATCTAGAAAGCTAAGCAGGATTGCGCCTGGTTAGTACTTGGATGGGAGACCACCTGGGAACACCAGGTGCTATAGGCTTGGGAGAAGGACCTGGTAATCCACTCCCAAAAATCAATCTGCCATTGAAAACCCTATGAATAGCAGAGAAGCACTGACAATAGTGTTTTGCCTGTTGTACATAGGATCGCTATGAGTCAGATACCGATTTGATGGAACCTAACAACAACAAACTGAGGCAGTAGTTGTATTAAGTATCAAACTGATTTCTATTGAGTCATTTAAGCATGGACTGCTAAAATTTTCTGAGTCTAATTGTTCCTTTCCCAACTGCAATTTCTTGAAGATTGGTTTCTTATTACCCCTTATATCTCTAACATGTTTGCTGAATCAATTTCCGCAGATATGTCGAAGTATAATAAATACAAAGTTCCATGACAGAAGGATCCATGTCTGTCCATGATTATTTCCCATGCCTGGCACAGTGCCCAGAACACAGGAAACATTCAATAAGTATTTCTTTTGAGTAATAAATGATTATCAGACATATAATCCTAACCATTTCCTCTCTAGCTCTTCCTTTATCTGGAAAGATGATGACTGTTCCACAGGTTTTCTTTGAAGTTTTAGATAACATATGTAAAAACATTTTACACAATGTCAAATATACAGTATACACTAAGTATATTTTGAACCACTTTTTATAAATGTAAGCATTATTTGGAGACATAACTAGCTTTTCCCTCTTGTCTTTTCTTTCTTTTTCTTATGAAATCTCATCCGACATCATCGCTCAGTCCTCACCACTAAATCCTGTAGTTTGAGCTCTACATTCCCAAAGGACTGCTGCACATGTACATTTTATCATAAAACTCACCATGTCTTCCAATTCAATATGTCTAAAATCAAATTCTATCATTCAATTCCTAATGGAACTACCACATGCCCAAGCAGGTCAAGTTTCTTTATGATTCCCTCTTTCTCTTACAAGCATTTGCTTGTCAAATACAATGAACTCTACCTATATGACATATTTCTAATTTACTTCTCGGCCCTCTGCCATTCAAGATGCCAGTGCTGTAATTTAATTCACTACCTACCTATGGAATACACTATTGAAATGAATTGATCTGGGCATGATAGTAAAATATCTATAATCCCAGTAGTTGGGAGCCTGAGGCGGGAGGATCAACACAAGTTCAAAGCCACCCTGGGCTACATAGAGAGGCTCTGTCTCAAAAAACTAAAATATCAAAAACAGAAAAAATAAAATAAAATGTTTCCCAGAGAAGTCACTTGTCCTTTGTCTCCAGTCTATCCCTGTCTTTAATTCCCTGTCTTTGCCTTGATCAATATCCCTAAAGCATTAGTAAGTTTATTTTACCCAGCCTGGAAAACCGCCAATGAGGCTTCATTTCCTGTTGAGTAAATTCAGGTTATTTCATCTGGTATTCAAATTATCCTACCAATTGCCCCACTGGATATTTGCAATCTCATTTCCATTACTCTTTTAAACCCATGTTGAAACATCAGCAGTTATTACCTATAGATGATCTACCAGTTTGTAGCAGCTCATGCTGGGTTTTGAATAGGGATATATCATCTTTCAAGTTCAAATTCTTCTCTCATCAAAGGTCAAGGCAAATGTCACAAGTCCTTCCATCTTCCTCTAACTGAACAATCTCATTTTTCTCTTACCTGAGCTTTACTACCCTGATATTATTGCACTTCTCCCTTCCTACAGCACTAAATTTTTATGCCACTCATTAAATGGTGAGGTTGGCCAGCACATTGAACTTGAATATGTTTTGGGGCTAGGCAGAGAGATGTTCAAGTCTTAGTCAAACTGTTCACAACTAAGTGACCTTAAGCAAAGTAGTTAACCTCAGGCATATTATCTGTAACAGCCTGGATAAAATTAACTGCATTTATTATTATGAAGATTAACTGTGAGCTGGTTGTTGTGGTGTAGACCTATAATCCCAGCACTCAGGAGGTTGAGATTAAACCAGGCTGGGTGACATAAGACTGTCTCAGAACAAACAAACAAAACAAAACAAAACAAAGATTAATTGTGCATATAAGTTGTCTATCACACAGTCGATAGGTATTTTTTTTCAAGTTTCATATGTGACAGAAATTTCACAACTTTATCCCACCTAGTGCCCCCAACAGTTTTGTAAAATAGATTTAATGCCATTTAGCGTTTGAAGAAGTTGAGGACGAAGGATATACGTAGTGATAGACAAACTATAGGCTCTTTATTGATGTTTATAGTTCTCTTAACCCCATGCCATGTACATAAAAGATGCTCAGTTAACAAAAACAGTGAGTGAATGATTCAAATTCTTCAAAAACAAAGAAAATTAAGGAATTCTTATCAAAACAAGACAAAGAAAGTACACCTAAATGCACACCGTATTTATGAACTGAATTACCAATCTGTACCCTATAAATATGTTGGATTAAAATACTACTAAAAATTAGATAACAGAAAATATCTATACCAATCACTCATAATTAACACAGGTTTTTTCTTTGCTTGTTTGTTTGTTTTGCAGTCCTAGGAGGTTGAAACCAGAGCCTCAAACATCCTTTTTGCAAGTGCTCTACCACTGAGCCTCACCCCAGCCCATTTTTTACTTTTTATTTTGAGACAAGGGTCTAAATTATGCCGGCTGCCTCTGACTTGTACTTGCGATCCTGCAACCTTCAACTCCTGAGTTGCTGGAATTACAGGCATGAGCTACCACGCCCAGCTAATTAATGTTTTATATTGCACTTCCTTGTAATGTGAAAAAACACCATAAGGATACATATTTAAAAATGATTTGATTTTAACTTTGGAAATGATCTTCAGAAAAGAGGAAAAGATAGGAAAATAATATTCTGCTACAGACAAAGCAAACTTAATCAATCTTAGGTAAAATAATCCAAAACACTGAAAAGGCAGTAATGACAAAATAAGACCGGGAGAAATAGATAACAGATGATATACGAGCGTGCACTACAGTACAGAAACAGAAGGATGGGGAAAAAAACTAACGTAATTTTGCTGTAAGCTCAGAGGAATCACGATACTGAACAGAATTTCACCTCCAAAGCGCTGGTCAGTTCTGGATATCATGGTGGGTAATAGTTTTAAAACACCGGAGGCAATTCCGAGGAAAACAATAAAAGAGAGCCCAAGAACAGCTGGATATGGGCTGAATCTACACATGACATCTGTGTGCAAATGGACTGTAAAATTCAGTCCCAACCATTTATTTCCATTAACACAGCACCAAAGAACATATCGGTTTGAAGAATCAAACACTTTTGCAAACATCTACATTTGTGAGTGTGAACGTACTACAGCTCTGAAAAATCAGTACATGGTTTCTTTTCAGAGTTTGAAAGCTGGAAGAGATGAGCCATTTCCCAGTTTCTCTAGGTATAAGGGAAGAAAACCCATGAGAACTTGGTTTCTAATGAAAGTGTTATAGACTACTATTAACAAGGAGGGAAAGAGTGCATTGTTTAAAAAGAAACAGTATTTTAATGTTTTAAGAAATTGAGTCATAAAATAAAGCTTCATAAAAAAAACTTGGGTGTATTTTCCAAACATGAGTTTCTAATTGTCATGTTCCATGGGAACTACCTCTACTTCTACTTTCAACTTATTATTGCTTTAAAATGTTGAATCTGAATCTGAATCTATCACTTCTCTTTGCAATGTAAAGCATGTGTTACATTTCCAACTTTTGGCTCAAATATGGAGACTTACATGATTATTTAATGATCTGTTGTTAGATGCCATTGAGTGGGTGACTCAAAGCAACCCTATGTACAACTAGTGAAACAGTATTGTCAGTGCTTCTCTGCTATTCATAGGGTTTTCAATGACATAGGGTTTTAGGGAGTGGGTTGCCAGGTTCTTGTCAGTGCTTCTCTGCTATTCATAGGGTTTTCAATGACATAGGGTTTTAGGGAGTGGGTTGCCAGGTTCTTCTCCACAGCCTACAACACCTGGTATTCCCAGGCTGTCTCCCACCCAAGTACTAACTAGGCCCAACCCTGGCAGGATTAGATGCCACAATGGTAAGGCTGCAGGCGATGATCCATTAGAGCAGCTTTATTTCTATACAGTGGCACCAAAGAGATATTTTGCAGAACACAGTTACTTTCCTCATGGCATTAAACACAAGAGATTATTAATTAAAAATAAAGCACTGGAGAGAGAGGTTAAGTGGATGCTATATGTCAGTCAAATGTGGTATAGCTTTTCACAGCTACAAAGCACTTTTATATTAATTAGTATGTTTGACCCTTATAAAAATTTTACATAGTAAACAGATGTCATTATCTCCATTTTACATTTGAAGAATTTCCACAGCCAACACCACATTTAGTACTAAAATTCCCATTAAAGTCAAGAGTAAGAGAAAAATGCCTCTTTTGTTCATCCTTTGGTAGCATTATTGAGTTTTCTAGATAACAAAGGGCAAATACTGCAAAAGAAAAGACAAAAATTATTTTCTTTGCATGTGGTGCCTACTGTTAAGCAAATAAAATCCAGTAAAATTAACTTAAAAACCTAAACAGAACAAAGAAAAAATATTATTGCTGTTAGATTTGGGTTGGGTTGCCAAAGATAAAACATTCTTAATAAACAATGTCTTAAACATGCAAAGATTATTCACTTATATGAAAAGTGTGGAGGTAGATGGAAATTCCCCCAAATCATTAAGGAATCAGAGTTTTCCAGCTTTAGGGAATTTCCTGTGGCCCAGGTTGGCTTTTGGATCTAGCAATAACTGCATTCCCATCTGCAAAGTTTAAGAACCCTGTCCAGAAGGCATGAAATTTCCATTCACACTTCATTGGGTATGTATTCATATGGCCATACTGAACAGCAACAGAGGCTGAGAAATGTCTTTATTCAATATGGTGGTATATCCAGCTAGAAAGTGAAGAGTCCTATTAAGGAAGAAGGGAAGGCTGCACCAACCAAAATCACTGCCCAGAGGACAGCCCAGGGCAATGCCTCTCTCCTGGTTAGAGCCTCTCCCACCCCTGCTCCAGATCCTAATTCCCACTCCCCACATTCAGGAAATTTATACCATCATCTATTCTCTCTTCCACTTGGACCTCTTTCTAGTATCTATACTCTTCTGATTTACCTCCCACCTCTCTTCTCAGGCTCATTTGCTGGTTCTTTATTTTTTTATCCAACTTCTATTTACCATGTACCAAGTATTTATTGTTTCTAGATGACCTCATCTAATCCCATAGATTTAATATTACCTTTGTACTAATGACTCTAAAAATTATTCTCCAAACATATCTCTTTCCCCAAACCAGTATTCACAAATCCAACTGCCTTCCGGACATCTCCACTTGGATATCCGACAGTAGCTTCAAAGCTAACAAATCCCAAAGTTCTTAATTAACAACCCCCTGCAAATCTGTTTCTCTGCTCCCTTGTCCCAATCTCAAAAAAAGGGAGTGCTAGATGGCTTCCTAAATTTCTACTTCTCACATAACCACAATTCACCTCACTTTCTTCTGTCTACTGTGTAAGATATCTCATTTTAGTATGCCTTAGGATAAAAAAGAAGAAGAAGGAGAAAGAGGGGGAGGGGGAGGGGGAGGGGGAGGGAAGGGGATGGGGAGGGGGGAGGGGGAAGAGGAGGAGGTGGTGGTGGTGGTGGTGGAGGAAGAGAAGGAGAAAAAAAATCACAGGAAGTCCTGGACATCCAATGAAATCATAGCAAAGACTTTCTACATCTGTGCTAAGGGGTTGAGCTAAACATTTATCCTGGAACATCTCCAAGTGGGATGATGTAGCATGAACTGCTCTCCCCTTCCCCCACACCTTATGTGGACCTCCTTTTTTGTTTCTGTTTTGAGGGGTAGGTACTCTTAGGGGTTGAACCGAGAGTCTTGCACATACTTTGCAAGTGCTCTGTCACTATGCTGCCTCTGATCTTGAATTCATGATCCTCCTGCCTTCACCTCCCAAGTCACTGGGATTACAAATGTGTGCTTCCACACCCAGTTCATGAGCCTCTTTACCCAAATGTGTATCATTACAAAAACACAGAAAAAGAAACACCCCATCATTTAAAGGGACAGTGGTTCCTTTGGAGTAGCAGAATGATAACAATGCAACCAATGTTTATTATTTGTGCTCTCTATGGTTTTTACATTTTTAGTTATGCATGTTTTATATTTGCCATGTGAAACACATTGCTGAAACATAGAAAAAAGAAGTATCTAATAAAATATCCTGGAAATAAAGTGATAGCATTACTCAAAGAAATCTAGTACTATTATGACAGATTTCAACAATCCTCTTTCAGTAGAGATAAACCAAACAGATAATACATTTAATAAAGATAGAAAAGATTTTAATAACAACAGTCAAAGGCTTGACCTAATTGGTCAGAAACAGAATTTCAAACCCAACAATTATGGAACTTACATTCTTCTCAAGCATAAATGAAGCACTAACAGAAATTAGTCACATGCATCTCCAAAATGCAAGCCTCAACAATTTTTTTATCTGTTTGTATACACTTATGTCCCTTTTTATTTTATTTTATTTTTGCTAATTTTTAAAGTACACCTTAATGGGTTCTTTATGACATTTCCACACATGAATTTCATTGTACATTATTCAGGTTCACCTCCCCTTACCCGCTCATGACCCCCTCCTCCTTCCCCTCTCTCCTCGCCAATGGTCCCTCTCCACCTGCACATCTTTTTTGTAAGTATATCTATGTATGTACATCCCCATTTTGCCATAAGGACAACATATGTGATATTTTCTTTCTTTTCTCCCATTACCCTTTCTTCTTGCTTTCTCCCTCTTTTCTTTAGTACATTATCTTTCCCTGCATAGGCCCCTTCTACTGTCATGACCTATAAGCTTTAATAATGAATATATACTAAAGTCTAACTTCCACATATGAGAGAAAACATGCAATGTTTATCTTTCTGCATCTGGCTTATTTTGCTTAAAACAATTTTGAAAAACAACATAGTATAGATCATGTGTATTGATCAAAGTGGACTTAAGTTAGAAATCAACAATCAAAAAATGCAAAAAACAAAAAACAAAATTCTTCATATGGTAGGAAAATAACACAGCTAAGTATTTAAAGGGAGAAGGACCTGGCAACACACTCCCAAAAAGCAATCAGCCACTGAAAACCCTATGAATAACAGAGAAGCACTAACAACACTGCTTCGCCTGTTGTACATAGGGTTGCTATGAATCAGACACTGACTCGACCCCACCTAACAACAACAACAGCAGCAACATTTAAAGAACCAATAAACTCTTACTAACCATTAAATGTATATTTCAATCTTCAGAACTTTTCACAAATCCATTTTGTTGAGGAATTATAAGAAAACTTATATTCTCATACTCTGATGATGATAATAAAATGTGATTCCCCCATGGATGGCAATTTGATAATATTAATTTAAACAGATATGCATTTGCTTCTTGACCAAATACTTCCATTTCTAGAAATTTCCTTTATGAATACACCCATGTGTAAAATGACATATATATAAGAATATACCTTACAATACTGGTTGCAACAGCAAAAGATAGGAAATAACAAGAGTCCCTCAACAGACAACTGGTGAAACAATTTTTGGTTCATCCTCATCATGGAATATTATACAGTCATAATAAGAATGAGGAACTGTCATGAAACTTTCTATTAATAGAATACTGTGTTGGAAAAATAGCAGAAAGTACACAATATATTTTCCCTTTTGTGGAAGAAAGGCAAATTAAGAGCAGGTATTCATATTTGCTCATATACGCATAATGAAACACTGCAAAACTAATAGAAATCATAACCCCTAGAAAGCTGGGGACTGAGGTGGGTAGGGGAAGCTAGACACAAGATTCCTCAGTCTACATTTTATTCTGTAGCTTTGATTTTTAAATCATGCACCTGTGTTAGCTATTCAAAAATAAAATAATGAAAACCGATGAAATTATTACCTAGAAGGAAATTTACAGTCTAATGTAGATATTATTATAAAAGATTGTTGTTATTGTTGTTGTTGTTGTTAGGTGCCGTCAAGTCGGTATCCGACTCATAGCTACCATCTGTACAACGGGAAACACTATTGTCAGTGCTTCTCTGCTGTTCATAGGGTTTTCAATGGCAGATTGATTTTTGGGACGGGGTTGCCAGGTCCTTCTCCCAAGCCTACAGCTCCTGGTGTTCCCAGGCGGTCTCCCATCCAGGTACTAACCAGGCCCGACCCTGCTTAGCTTCCAAGATCTGATGGGATCGGATGCCACAGGGCTATGGCCGCAGGCATTTTATAAAAGATAGTCAGCTGAAAATTAATAACAAGTATTTAGTTCAGTTGGTAGAGTGCCATTCTGCACTCTCTGAGGTCTTTGGTTCAATCCCCAGCACCATAAAAATGGAAGAAAAATCTGGAAACCTACTCTTGAAACAATCCTAAAACAATCTGCCATCAGAAACACTATGAATAGCAGAGAAGCACTGACATAGTGTCAGGCGTGGCACAGTGTCAGGGAGTGTTTCTTTCTGTTGTCCATAGGACAGCAATGAGTCAGACATGACTGGACGACACCCAACAACAACAATCTAAGCTTTCAAAATGGAGAGGGAGAGAGTTTTAAAAACTGATCTAAAATTACCTAATTTAAAATATTAGAAAAATAAGGCTGAAGATGCAACTTAATGGTAGGGTGCTTGCCTGAGTGTAGTCCCCAGTACAAAAGAAAGGAAATGAAAAGAAGAGAAAAGAAAAGAAAAGAAAAGAAAAGAAGAGAAAAGGGAAGGGAAAAGGAAAGAAAAAGAAAGGAAAGGAAAGGCAAGAGAAGAGAAGAAAAAAAGAAGACTGAGAAAATTGAAGGAAGGAAATTTTAAAATAAGAGTAGAATCAATTGGTACTTTTAAAATCTGAAAATGAAATATAAAATAAAAAAGATCAAAAAGACAGATGTTGTAACCTCCAGGCTAGAATAAACAACGGTAGAGAGAGAGAGAGACGCAGAAAGTCAGAGACAGAGAATATTTAAAAAAGAAAAATAAATCTAGAGAAACTGCAGCTCAAAGCCTAAGGGTGCTTCAGGGTCCCCCTGAGGGTATATACGCAATAAGGTTCAGAACTGGGTCCCAAACAGAGGCCTTGTGGCTTAAACCCAATGTTTCACTTATTCCTCTGTCTACTCCTGAGACACGCCTGCAGCTGTAGCCCTGTGGCATCCGATCCAGTCAGATCTCAGAAGCTAAGCAGGGTCGGGCCTGGTTAGTACCTGGATGGGAGACCGCCTGGGAACACCAGAAGCTGTAGGCTTGGGAGAAGGACCTGGCAACCCCCTCCCAAAAATCAATCCGCCTTTGAAAACCCTATGAACAGCAGAGAAGCACTGACAATAGTGTTCCCCTATTGTACAAAGGGTCGCTATGAGTCGGATACCGACTCGACGGCACCTAAAAACAACAACAACCCCTGAGACACAGCTTCACACACGCAGTTCAATCAGGAATCGCTGCCTGCAGAGAGAGAGGAGTAAACTAGTGAGCACTTGATTTTTTTCACTCAGGCCGCTTCTCGTTCCTTCGTTTCTTGTGTATTATTTATTCCCACTTCTCCGTAAGAAAAAATACCACTCAAAGATGGAACTGCCATACAAACTAGCGTTCCAGAAGCTACCCCATTCTTCATTGCTAGGAATAAATGTCCCTTGAAGCCAAACCTGAAAATTGAAAAAGGAAGACAATCCTTCATATCAACACAATCTTAAATTCCTCCCCCTCTACCAGCCTCATGCCTGTCCTGTGGTAGCCGCCTGCATGGTGCAGACTTTTGCTCCAAGACTTTGCCGGGGCAAATGACCGGCATCATCTAACACAGGCCCTTCGCAACCTTGGACCTGCCATGTAATTCACAAAATTAGGACTACAGGCTTATGCGCTGTGCAAATGTCTTAAGCTGACACTCTGTGAGGCTGTCATTCCATGAATGTAAGAAATCACTGAAGGATGCATTTCAGAGGTCTGGAGTGCAGTCAACTTTGCAACTAAGTAAGTTTACCAGGAGCAAGTAGGAATGAGCCTCCCAAAGCTAATGCAATTGCTAAAGCTGCATGGTTACCTTAACTCAGATCATCACATATTCTCTACTTTGAGCTGCAAATTTGAAGCTGAAACACCAGTGAAAGTGGTATCAAAATATTGCATCAGTTGATCCATACATTATCAAGAGTTCAAGTTTTATATAAATTCCAGCCCAATTTTGGAGAAGTTACCTAAAACCTATTGTTGTTATTGTTGTTAGGTGCCATCAAGTAGGTATCCAACTCAGTGACACTAAGTACAACAGATGAAACACTATTGTCAGTGCTTCTCTGCTATTCATAGGGTTTTCAATGGCTGATTGTTTTTTGGGAGTGGGTTGCTGAGCCCTTCTCCCAAGCCTAGAGCACCTGGTGTTTCCAGGCAGTCTGCCATCCAGGTACTAACCAGGCCCAACCCTGCTTAGCTTCCGAGATCTGATGGAATCAGA
>VMDO01002494.1:0-12500 GCA_007922755.1 Pedetes capensis
TGTCTCTCTTGTTCAATGTCCAGCTTTCACAACCATATGATGCGACTGAAAATACCATGGCATGAGTCAGACGCACCTTCGTCTTCAATGTGACATCTTTGCTTTTCAATACTCTAAAGAGATCTTTTGCCACAGCTTTTCCTAGAGCAATGCGTCTTTGGATTTCTTGACTGCTGCTTCCACGGGTGTTGATTATAGAATAAAAAATGTTACTGAATATTTAATTTCTACTGGTCTAATATTGTACATTCACTTTGATGAAGGCTGGTAGGTGTTTTTTATGGTTTTATGCTCTCATATTTATACTGTGATTTTTGTGTTTGGGTTACAAACTTTTATCCTGATACTCCATGCTAGCTATGAAAAAGAAGTGAAACAACCAGGGCTTGGGATGTAGCTCAGTAGCTCAGTGGTAGAGTGTGCATGCATACTATGTGCAATGCCCTGAGTTTAATCCTTAGTACTGAAAATTTATAAATTGTGACACTGAATATCAGAATTATTCAGTGATAGATAGTGATTTTGAGAGGGACATTTTCTTAGTAAATTTGTGCATACCTCAATGCAAAAAAGAAATTGTGATAGGCCATAGCTGATCAATTAATTTGTTCTTTGTAGCAGCAATTGAATAATAAAAACATGAGTTATAGAAAGTTATAAATCTCTGGCCTGCAGTTTTCTTGCAGTGTCTTTTCTCAATATCAGTTTCTTATCTATAAATTGGGAATGATATCACCTATACTTGTCACGGCTGGGTTTTAGCTCAGTTGGTAGAGCACTGCTCTGCACTCTTTGAGGACCCAGGTTTGATCCCCAGCACCACAAAAAGGGGGGAAGGATGTGGCAATGCACTCTGAAAAATAATCCTGAAACAACCAGTTATTGAAAACCCTATGAGGGTTGCTATGAGTTGGACCCTCCTCGATGGCCCCTAATAACAACAACACACTTGTCATAGATTGGAAAGATTAAGTAGGACATCTTGTGTCTTTATTTACTTGAAATAGTTATTTATGGTACAGAAAGCATTTCTATATGTGTGATTTGATTGAGTTATATTCAGATAATTTTATTATTTGCTCCCTTTTCAGGATGTCAAGATATAGGAAGAATAGGACATCCTTTCTAACTAGTCCCTAGCAGCTGATTAAACATGGTATGGGAGAGCTGGGAAATAGGAAAGATGACAAACGAAATCCTGGCAGAGAGAATAGTTTAATCCCAAAAGACATTTTCAACAATAGTCTGGGCCCTATGCCTAGCTCTTAGAGTGGCCCATCCAGGGTAAGAGAGTCCCGTTCCTCACTGTATCATTCTCAGAATCTTATTCATTAATGCTTGGCTTTATTAATAAAGTCATGACCACTTGTTCAGCACTGCATATGGTTGATTATGATTTCCAGCTGCCCTTTTGGTTAAAGTGTAAACAATGAGTAGATTGTTGTGTTCTTCTGTTAAGCTCGAAGCTGTGATCTCATGTCTGTGCCACATATGGCTGTAACCAGAAATATATCCTTTTCCTGATCTCATGGTAGGGAAGTTGCACTGTGTCTGAAAAGAGCCAGAATTCATTAGTTTAATAGCTTTTTGCTTTTCTTCTTATTGAAAACAAAGAACAAGATAAAGGCATAAACAGCTATGAACATCATCAGCAGAGTGCCAACATGACACCAAACAGTATAATATATTGCTAAGATGAGCATCTAATTTAGTGACCAAAAGTTCTATACATTTGCCATTTTCATAGAACACAAATGCAGGCAAGAATCCAACAATCCAATCATAAAGAAAGTCTCAGAGCACTGGATTTGAAATAAGTACAGTCATTTGGCTGAGTGACTAAGAAAATACATATTGATAGAATTGACTACTAAACTTTGGTCCAACTGCTAGTATGCTAGTTAATTAGTATGTAAAAATTTTGTCATACTATGTTGATCGTGTTTTTGTTATTGTTTTACACTGCAGATATTTCAACCGTTTACATGGTGAGAATGCTAAATTAAACACTGAGATTCTAAGTTGTCTAGAAAAGAAAAATAAATGACAATTATTTTATACAATCTATCCATCTCTCTATCTTGTTGTTTGCTGTTGTTGTTAGGTACTGTTGTGTCAAATCTGACTCATAGCAACCCTATGTACAACAGAACAAAATACCCCCTGACTCTGCCAGGCACATGATTTTTTTTTTTTTTTTTATGTTTAAGCCCATTGTTGCAGACACTATATCAGTCTGTCTAGTTGATGGTCTTCCTTCTTCTTGTTGACCTACCACTCTCTCAAACATGATGTACTTCTCCAGGGATTAGTCTCTCCTGACAATGTGTTCAAAATATGTAAGGTGCAATCTAGCCATCCTAGCTTCCAAGTAGCATTCTGGTTGCACTTCTTCTAGGATGAATCTGTTGATTCTTTTGGCAGTCCATAGTATAGTCAGCATTTGTCTCCAGCACCATAATTCAAAAGCATCAACTCCTCTTCTGTCTCCTTTATTCAACTTCCAGATTTCATACCATATGATGCAACTGAAAATACCATGTCATGAGTCAGGCGCACCTTCATCTTCAATGTGACATCTTTACTTTTGAACACTTTATACAGGTCTTTTGCAGTAGCTTTTCCCAGTACAGTGTGTATTTTGATTTCTTGACTGCTGCTTCTGTGGGTGTTTATTGTAGAACCAAGTAAAGCAAAATCTTGGATAACCTCAATCTTTTCTCCATTTATCATGAAGTAGGATACTGACCCAGTTGTAAGGATTTTTGTTTTCTTGATGTTGAGGTACAATCTATACTGAAAGGTGTATTCTTTGGTCTTCATCTATAAATGCTTCAAATCCTCTTCAGTTTCAGCAATCAAAGTTGTGTCATCTGCATAATGCAGGTTGTTAATAAGTCTTCCTCCAATCTTGATGCCACATTCTTCTTCATAAAGTCCAGCTTCTCAGATTATTTGCCCAGCATAGAGATTGAAGAGGTATGGTGAAAGGATACAGTCCTGACACACACCTTTCTTGATGATAAACTAAGCAATGTTTGCTTGTTCTATTTAAACAACTGCCTGCTGGTCCATGTACAAATTCCTCATTAGTACAATTAAGTGCTTTGGTATTTCCATTCTTCACAACAGTATCCATAATTTGTTGTGATCCACACATTAAAATGCCTTTGCATAATCAATAAGACATAGACATCTTTTTGGTATTCTGTGCTTTCAGCTAATATCCATCTGACATCAGCAATGATGTCCCTGATTCCATGCCCTCTTCTGAATTTGGCTTAATTTTCTGGGATTTCCCTGTCAATATACTGCTGCAGTTACTTTTGAATGATTTTTAGCAAAATTTTACTTGGTTGAGATATTAATGATATTATTTGATAATTTCCTCATTTGGTTGGATCCTCTTTCTTGTGAAACATGGATCTCTTCCAGTCAGTTGGCCATGTGGCTATTTTCCAAATCCCTTGGCATAAACAAATGAGCAACTCCAGTGCTGCATCTGTTTGTTGAAACATCTTGATTAGTATTCCATCAATTCCTGGAGTCTTGTGTTTTGCCAATTCCTTCGAGGGAACTTCCACTTCTTCTTTCAGTACCATTGGTTTCCTGATCATATGCAATCTCTTGAAATAGTTGATCACCTACCAGTTCTTTTTGGAATCATGGTATCTGTGTATTCCTTATTTTCTTTTGATGTTTCCGGCATTGTTTAATATTTTCCCTGTAGAGTCCTTCACTATTGCTGCTCCAGACTTGAATTTTTTTTTTTTTTGGTGGTACTGGGGGTTGAACCCAAGGCTTCTTGCTTGCATGCTTTGCAAGTGCTGTACAACTGAGCTGCACCCCCAGCCCATTTTTTTAACTCTTTCTTTTCTTTTCTTTTTTTTTTTTGAGACAGGATCTCACTAAATTACGCAGACTGCCTCTGATCTTGAACTTGTGATCCTCCTGCCTCTGCCTCCTGAACTGCTGGGATTACAGGCATGCGCCACTGTGCCCAGCTGAATTTTTAAAAATTCTTTATGCTTAAGAAAAACTGTGATTTTCTATCTCCAGCTTCTTGCACATGTCATTATAATACTCAGTTTTTTCTTTTTGAGTTTTCCTTTGAAATCTTCTATTTAGTTCCTTAACTTCATCTTGTCTTCCTTTTGCTTTAGCTGCTTGATGTTCAAGAGAAAATCTCTTTGGACATGTAATTTGGTCTTTTCTTTTTTAAATATCTTTTTAGTAACTTTTTGCTTTCTTCATGAATGATGTCTTTGATGTCAGGCCATAGCTCATCTGATCATTAATCTCCAAGTATAAAAGCTGTTCCTTTATTTGTTACTTATTCTTCCTAGCAGTTGTATGGTGGTAGTATCCCCATTGTACAGATAAGAAAACTGAGTCTTAAAGATTTTGAATAACTTTTCAAGGTTGCAGAAACTGTATTCATACCTAGGGTTATCTAACTCCAAAGGTTTGATAAACTTGTTATGTCACACTGCTCTTGCCATTTTCTAATTGAGTCTACAAAATGACTTTTTGGTTTCTGAAATACATAGTAATTCTGAGTAACAATACTAATGATTAATTACTAAGCTTTACATTTGTATGGTGTTTTACACTTTTCAAATTTGTCTTATGGCCATTAGCTTGTGTGTTCTACATGATTACCTTTTGAAGTAATCAGGATACATATAATCCCTATTTTACAGATGGGTTAAAGTAATCCAGAGAGGATAAGCAAATTGGTCGCATGTCAATTTATTAGTGACAGAAGTAGAACAGGCTTGTCCTCTGTTTAGTGCTCCTATTTGGTTCTGACACTTCCCTAAGGGAGCCTGGCTGCAGAGCAGAACAACTTTGTAAGTGCAGTTCAAGAAAATTTCCCTTCAGGTAGCTAGGAGGTGATATCTTTCTTTCCTAAAAATGTAAATCTTTGGACCACTCAATTATTTTCTGGAAAAACTCACTAGAGAGAGGCTTATTTTGCAAGTCCTGACTTTCTTTTTCAAGGAAAGAGTATTAGAATACAGTCACCCTTTTTATGTATTTTTACGTGTAGCAAATTCCTGCTGTAATCTTCTAGGCCAGAGTTTTGATTTAGAAGTTATATTAGTCATCTGGTGCATTGCTATGGCAAAACACCTGACTGAAACAAACTTATGGAAGGGGTAATTTATTGGGGCTCACAGTTTGGAGGATGCCAGTGCATAATGGCTGGAGGCATGGCAGAGCACCTGGTGGCACAGCAGTGGGCAGGACCCATGTCGGGGAACCTCCCATCATGATGGATCAGGAGATTGAGAGAGACCAGAACTGGGGGCCTGGGGAAAACCTTCAAAAGCTATCCCCAGGAGCATGCTTCTGCAAATCTAGGTCCCACCTCCCAAGGTTCCATAACTTTCCAGGCCAATGCCACTACCTGGGGATATTCAAATATTCAAACACATGACTTTTAGGAGACATTTCAGATTCAAACCATAACACTCCATTCCTGGCCCTCAAAGATTTATGGCCATCTCACAATGTAAAATACATTCAGTTCAACTTTTAGTGCCCTCAAAGTCTTAATAGTCTCAATCATGTTCAAAATTCTAAGTCCAGAATCTCTAATGAGTCAAGGAAAACTTAGCTGTGAGCCCCTGAAAAACTAAAACAGGTTACATGCTTCCAAATACAATGGCATGGAGTAAGCATTCCCATTCCAAAAGGGAGGAATGTGGGAGCAAAAGGGAAAGATTTATTCAAAGCAAGACTGATAACCCACTGGACAAACAAACCCAGTAGTTCCATGTCTGGCATCTGGTACACGTGACATCATCTGGCACCTGGTATTATCTGGGCTCAAACAGGCTTGGGCAGTTCATCCCCTATGGCCTTGCCATTTGCAGCACAGATGGTTCTCCTGGGATGGCTCCACCCATTGCTAGTAACTTTCTTCTACAAACATTTCATGTTGCTAGCATCACCAACGTATAGGTGTTTTCATTGTAGCTTAGACTCCACTGTCAAAGCTTCCCACACAGCCCTTCAGTGGCTCTCTGCAGGAAATCTGACCTTGGTACACATTGTCTGGCCTTACAGGTCACTTCTTGGAACCTTGGTGGCAGCCTCCATGATTCCTTAACTCTTGCATTCTGTATTCCTGTAAAATTAGCACCATGTGGATGGCACCGAAGTTTGCTGCTTTCTTGAGTGGTAGCTTCACTCTTTTGAAACATGTCTACAGTAGAGGTCTGTATGTGCCTGTGCCAGGAAACCACTGGCACCCTTCCAGAAGGAGGCCCTTTTGGCTTTCCCTTTTTAAGTGAAAGTCTGTTAAATGGGTTTTCCATTTCACACCTGGGATCTTTAGAGGAACAGGGACTGGTTAACTGTTGATTTACCTCCGGTACTTTTCTGTTGTCCTAGTGCACAGTGCTCAGCTTCCCTTTACTGGCTCTTATCTCTTTAATAATTGCTGACTCTTGCCCAGACTGGCCCTGTCCACAGAAACTTTAAACTAATGGATTTTTTTTGTCTTCAAACTGCACATTTTTCAAAATTTTCTATTCCTTCTTTAAATCTTGCTAAAAACCTACAGTAATAACCGACACAGAGCCTCAGTATTATGCCTTTTTGATATTTCCTCTGCCAAGTTAATTACTTCATTACTTTTAAATTCAGCCTCACTCAAATCTTTAAGATAAGGGCAAACTGCAGATAGACTCTGCCAGAATGCAACTCGATGGCCTCTAGTCCAGTTACTAACAGAATCATCATTTTCCTCTGAAATCCTTCAAGCCTTGTCTTTACTACCCACATCTGTATTGGCATTCTAGTGTTCCAAATTCTTACCAGAACAGCCCTTCAAGCTCTGCTTACAGCATTCAAGGGCTTCTTTTACCCACATCTCCAAACTCTTCCAAACAAGTTCCAACAGCTTGAGAATCACATGGTCAGGTTTCAGCACAGCAGTGCCCCTATTCTCTGGTACCAATTTTCTGTGTTAGTCAGCTGGTGTATCACTGTGCCAAAATACCTTACTGAAATAAACTTATGGGAGGAATGATTTATTGGGTCTCACAGTTTAGAGGATCTCAGTCCATAATGACAAGAGGTAAGGCAGAGCAGTGGGTGGCAGGGCAGGCAGCAGGGCCTGTGTCATAGAACCTAATGTCTTGGTGGATCAGGAGCAATGAGAGTAATCCAAATCAGGGGTCCAGGTAAAACTTCCGAAGCTCACCCCCTAGGAGCATGCTTGCACAAATCTATGTTCACTTCCCAAAGTTCCATAACCTCCCAGGACAGTGCCACCACTTGGGGACCAACTGTTCAAACACATGACCTTTGGAGAACATTTTAGATTCATATTTTAACAGAAGCTGTTAAAAATTCTCTAGCCTAATTGAATAGAGAAGTTTGGGAGAGGCAGAAAAGTTAGATTTGAAAAGTAAACTTTCCATAGAGTTTTTTTTTTTGAGTAATATATGTTAATAGCACGATATACTTTATAAGTGTTAGTGTAAATGTAAAAACCGCGTAACAAATAGTTCCTGCCATCGATGAACTTAGAAGAGATGTTGTGGTACATTGCACTATGTATGAGAAAACTTGGATTTTAGTGCTAGGTATGCCATGAGTTAGCTGTGGGATGTCAGGCAAATTTCTATTATTCTATGATCAGTCTTCATCTAAACAGTGAGAGGGTAGAACTAAACAACTTTTATCTTTCAACTCCTTCAAATTTTGTCTCTTGCACCTAGTTAGAGAAAATTTAAGTGTTAAACTGTATGGTTCTGATAAGTACAGAAATAAGCAAAGATGCAGAAACTCATTATTGAGGAATGAATTTTAGTAACCAAAGTCCCTAAAAATAAGATCTTAATCTATTTTATGAAAATTATTGTTGCTGTTGTTGTTAGGTGCCATTGAGTTGGGTCCAACTCCTAGCAAACCTGTGTGCAGCAAAGCAAAACACTCTCTGATACTTCCATGCTTGGCCTTACATCAATGCTTATCTGCTATTCATTGGGTCTTCAGTGGCTGATTGTTTTGGGAGTAGGATACCAGATCCTTCTCCAGTTTTTGTGGTACTGGGGATTGAACCCAGGGTCTCAGAGCACATAGAGCAAGTATTCTGCCAATTGGGCTAAACCCTAGCCCCATCAAAATTATTAGGTATTCATAAAATAGTAGTAGGTCAGGCTGCAGTTCTGAGCTCTACCCCTCAACATATTTCTCACTATAGGCAATTTACTTAACCAGCCTAGTTCTGTTTCTATATCTGTAATAAGGACTTTATCTTCATTCATTTAAAAACCTTTCCTGAGCAGTAAGCATTATGCTAGATGCCAGAGCTAAAAGGTGGTCCCTGTCCTTTAGATGCTCAAGATATCTCTCTACTCAGGACAGTTTTGCTAATGGTGGAACCACAGAATCTTAGAGTTGGAAGTAATCTTGGAGGTAGTTCAATTTGGAGTTAGAAAGCTTATTAAGGCAGGACTTTTTCTTGTTCACTCCCTTATCCCTAAAATCTAGAATACTATTATGTACATACAAATTTATGTTTACTGAATTAGCTAATAAGAGAACAGTGAGAAAATTAATATTTGAATTACGAAGAACTTTTCTTATCTTGAACCATGTATTTCTACATTAGCATGGCACGGTGCCAAGGCTTACAGGCATCTTTATGACCAGAGGTATGCACAGGGATATCCTGTATAGCCATTATCACTGGCTAATTCTGCAATGAAATGTCTGACTTGTCATTCTTTGCATATGAATGTTGGAAAAGTTTTAGTTCTAAGAGTGTTGATGTGCTTATTGATCTCTGCTCCCAAGAAAATTATAGAACTGTGGCATAGAATTCTGCAGCCATAACAAATTCTAGAAAGATTTGCCTGCTGTTAATTTTTCTTTCATTGTCAGACTCTAGCTCTCTCTTTTCTGCAACTGTACACACAGCATACCAAACAATGCTTCTATTTAATCATACTATATTTTACATTCCTCTGGATAATTGCACATTATTCTATATGGGAAAATTGCTTTATTTTCAGTGTTCTAGATGTTCTCCATCTTTCCTTTGGCATTTTCTCTAAATAGAGTCATGGAGCTTGTTTTTCATGTGTCTGATACTAGTAAGATGGTATTGTATTATAGTGATTGTTTCACAAGGTCCAGGGAAAGGAGGAGTGAAGCTATGGAATTGTGGGGATGGAAAGCAGCCAGGGTCTTTTTTCATTACTTATTGTTATTCTTTCAAAGAGGAAGATGTGGAGGCGCCTTAAAAGTAGGAGGGGGAGGGGGAGATGGATGAGTTCTGTCCTGCTAATGTTTCAGACATTGTCTATTTTGCAATTATTGTTATGCTTCTGTAAAATAAGGGGCTCATATTTCTCTTTTCTACAAGAGGAACCACATGATACAAAGGAAGGAGTTTTGTTTTAGAGGACGTGGATTTTACTCCTGGCTTCCTCGCTTTGTAGCTAAATAACTGTGGGAAGTTATCCTCTTTGAATATCATTTGTAGAGGCTGATTTTGTAGTGGTGATAATACTACTGATCTTACCAGATTATTGTGTGAAATACAAGAAATAACCTATGGGATAAAGTCTTGTGAATTGTAAATCATGAATTTATATACAAGCAGGAATCACTTATCTTTATTCTCCATCATCTTTAAATTATTAAGAATTTATTGTTGCCTTTTTGAAATGGAAACGTATTTTGTATGCTTTTCTCTGTCTTTTGCAATGACTTAATCAAGTTTAAAAGATTTGGAAACCAACATTGTTTTCCAATTTTTCCTTAGTATCTTCACAGGCCATGTCTCTTATACTCTAACAGCTGTTGTGTGTCAGTCCAGAGGAGGTTGCATTTTGCTGGTTCAGGATTACATGATTCTGGTGTAGAGTTTCAGTGTCTTTGCTAACAATGGTTGCTCACTCTGAGGTATGCTATATAATTTGGCATATTGATGAGAGGAAGTTGGTGTGGATGTTTTATGAATCACAGTAACTTATGCAAAAATAGCATGCTTGGCATACTCTAATTTTTTAAGAAGAACACATCTCAATTTTCTTTTTTTTCTTATTTTCCTAGCAGTTTTGTATTGCTGCTCAGATTTTCTACTATATGTAGACAAACTGTTCTGTTCATATCTCTTCCCAACAGTGATTATAGAGGAAGTAATGGTGTGTGTTTACCACCCTTTTTTTAAGGTGTGAGAGGTTTTAAATCTTGGAACAACATCTATTGAGTGAAGAAAGTATTGTAAAGTAGTTAAGGGAATGCAGACTTTGGAGGGAGACTATCTGGGTTTATTAGCTGTGTGAACTTGGGCAAGTCACTTAGCCCTTTTTTCTTCTTCAGTTTCCTCTGTAAAATGGGGAAAACAACAGTATCTACATCTTTGGATTTTGTGATGATTGAATACATATACATATATACACATATATTCATTCATATACACATATGCGATTAGCTATTATTATTATTATTATTATTATTATTATTATTATTATTACCTTTCTACTATTACAGCATATTGGAGTCAGTAACACATTATATATTAAGCCCTATTATGTACTTAGGAGTCTTCTAGTTATCTTGGGGGATACAAAGGATCATGACACAATTCTTGTCCCTTCCTGGAAACTGGGTTTAAAGTAAGATAGGTTTGGATGGTATATATTTCTTGAGGAACCTGCTATGGGGTACTTCCCTGTGTTTGAGGGGACATAGACCATAAGCAGATAAAAGAGGAAACAAATGCAAACCTATCATAATCGAGTTAAATGCATGCTATACAAATAATTGCAATAGGAATGCATTGATGATTGATATTTTCCTGAAAGATTTCTGGAAGAGGTAAGATATTAGGTGAGTTTTGAAGGTGGAGCCTGTAAAAACAGAGATGGATGGAAGGAGTAGGAATGGGAATGCACATGTCAAAATGTAGTGGAAATGTCAAAATGTAGTCCTACAGGCCAGGATTAAATCTCTGATGCTGCTTGTTACTATCTGTGTGACCTTAGGAGAGTGACTTAATCTTCCAAAGCCTCAATTTTCTCTTCTGTAAAACGGGGACAATGATATTTATCTACATGAAGCAGCTAGCATAGTTTTGGGCACATGCTGTTCTTAGGTGCCATGGAGTCCTGTCCGACTCATAGCGACCCTCATAGGGTTTTCAATGGCTGATTGTTTCGGGATTGCCTCAGGAGTGGATTGCCATATCCTTCTCCCATTCCAGGAACATAGTTAACATATATTAAGTGATATTGCTGGGAACACAGTGTAACAATAAAAAGCATGGGATTTAGAGTGAGGCAGGGCTGATTTGAAACTCTTCTCTCCCATTTACTAGCTTTATAACCATAGCCAAGTAATTTAGACACTTCTAAGCTTTAGTTATGGGAGAAGGATGTGGCAATTCACTCCTGAGGCAATCCCAAAACAGTCAGCCACTGAAAACCCTATGAGGGTTGCTACGAGTCAGACATGACCCAATGGCACCTAACAACAACAACAACAACAACAACAACAACAACAACAAGCTTTACTTGCTTGCAGCCATATCATACTAGCATCTGCTCCTGTCAGATCTTGGAAGCTAAGCAGGGCTGAGCCTGGTCAGTACTTGGATGGGAGACTACCTGGGAATACCAGGTGCTGCAGGCTTGGGAGAAGGACCTAGAAGCCAACTCCCAAAAAACAACCAGCCCTTGAAAACTCTATAAGTAGCAGAGACGCACTGACATAGTGCCGGTCATGGCACAGTGTCAGGAAGTGTTTCATCTGTTGTACATAGGGCCACTATGAATTGGACCCGACTCTATGGCACCTAATAACAACAACAACAATAAACTTTACTTAGCTCATTTGAAAATACAGATTAATTAGTAGGTTTGTACAAAATTGTTTTGAGATGCAGTGAGTACTCTGATGCCTAAGTAATGAGCTTAGCACATAGTATGTACTCAAAACCATTAGCTATTGTGTTGTTATTTTTATTAGTAAAGCAGCTTTCCTTTCTCTCAGATATTTGCTTTGTGATTATTCATATTCTTTCTTCCTTCTCTCTACCCTTGTTTTCCTCTCCCTTCTTTTAAGAACATTTATCAGTGGCGATTACAAGGATTGAAAACAGAGACTTGTAAGAACTTGTAGAGAGTAACTCCTCAGCAGCAGGTATCTAACAAGAGCACCACAGACAAGATGAGGGAAGGGCAGCTAAGCATATATAAATATAAATGACAGGAACACACATATATACAACCTTTTGGATGAGTCATCCTTACTAAGGCCACACAGTGATATATCTATATTGGTATCTATATCTATATCTATATCTATATCTATATATAATATTTTTTTCTTAAGAGGAATTTGGACCACCTTACTCCTTTGGTTAAATTTCTTCAATAATTGGCTGTTTCCCAGAGGATAAAATATAAGCTATTTAGAATTGTATTGAAATCCTTTCCAATCTATCTCTTACCAAACCGACCAGATTTTTT